>MU724521.1:76167-129182 GCA_026770625.1 Nicotiana glauca
AATAGACTGGTGTAGGATTCTCCTAACGGAGTGAAAGTCTTTTTCTTCTGTAGCCTATCATTTCTAACAGCAGGGTTTGGGCGGAAGCCAGTTCCACCAGGGTTTCTGTATGTTTTAGGAGGTGGGTATGTATTTTGGGTATGACATGTGTTGTGAGGAGTGGGTGCACGCCAAGGTGCTTGTGGATGAGGGTAAGTTTGGGCATGATGGACTTAAAAGTGAGGAACAGGAGGTGGATAATAATGTTGTGGTGGGCCGTATGGTGTAGGTGGGTAAGGTTGGTGATGTGGGCGGGGTTGATGATAGTAAGGAGAAGGACCCCTGGACCATTTCCTACCTTCTACAACAGCTACTTTTTCATTCTTCTTCTTTCCCAAAACCCCTACAGTGCCCATTTGGATGGCCTGGGTTGTAGCCTTTATCGCCGAGTAGCTCATGATCTTATTAGACTTTAAGCCCTCTTCTACCATACTCCCCATTTTGGCAACTTCATTGAACGTCTTTCCAACAGCTGACACCAAATGTCCATAGTAAGTGCGTTCTAGATCTTGCAAGAAGTAATCCACCATTTCACCCTCTTTCATGGGTGGATCAACTCGAGCGGCCTTCTCTCTCCATCTGAATCCATATTCCCTGAAGCTCTCCCCTGGCTTCTTTTCAATCTTCGTTAGGGAAAGTCGGTCAGGAACAATCTCCAAATTATACTGAAAGTGATTAGCAAAGGCCTGGGCAAAATCGTCCCAGGTAAACCAACGAGTGTGATCCTGCCTCGTATACCACTCCAAGGCTGATCCACTAAGGCTCTGACTGAAGTATGCCATTAGCAATTCATCTTTTCCACCGGCGCCCCTCATTTTACTACAAAATCCTCTTAAGTGTGCCACAGGGTCACCATGACCATCACAGAGATCGAACTTTGGCAATTTAAAACCTGCCGGCAACTGGACTTCTGAAAATAGGCATAGGTCTTTATAGGCCACACTTACTTGCCCCCCGAGACCTTGCATATTTCGGAATGACTGTTCCAGAATTTTCACTTTATGAATCATTTCTTCTTGTTCGGGGTTTTTGGGTGGTTTCTCTTCCTCGGATATGTCAATGAAAGGAGTGTAAGGATAAGACTCATGATGTCTGAAGGTAGGTTCTGGTGGATAGTAGTAGTTGTCTTGGGTATGGAACAGAGGTTCACTAGAAGACTTGTGTAATGTGGCCGGTGGAGGAGCCACATACACGGGAGCAACTGGAGGTGGTGGTGGTGGGATTTGTTTTGGTGGTGGAGGAGGTGGTGGTGTTTGTGAAGTGGTTGCAAAATATGGTGGATATGTAGGGTAGGCAGGGGATGAATTTACGGTAGGAGGGTCTTGTGTTTGAACTGGTGGAGGAACATAGGCGGCATTAGCAGGGTATGCAGGTAAGGGTTGTACTTTCGCCCAGGCCTGGTACATTTCGGCCATTTGTTGCTTAAGCTTGTACATTTCCTCCTTCATAGCATTCACATCCACTGCTTCATCATCCCTAGCCGGGTCAACAATTGTGGCTTCAATCTCTTGGCTAATCATTTTCGACATATCTTTGGAACGGGTATTGTACGGATGAGTTGCCAGAATGCCAGTTAGCTAAAAACCACCTGTCTGGACTCAACAACAACAACGCTCGTTAGTGGTTAGGTCATTATTAATCAAATAATCGCTCATTGGGAACAGAGTTATATTTAAATAATTTTGCTCGGCCACATGCATCATCCCGGCTTTCTCAATTATGGCTTTTCATTCATTCTTGCCTTTTCCTTTGCTTTGACAATTCTTTTGCTACGGCTTTTCCTCTTCTTTTTTTTCATTCTTTTATATTTTCCTTTTTTCATTTTTTTCCTTTTCTTTTTCAACATCCTTTTGATTTATGTTTTTATGATTGTTATCGATCCTATAAAATTGCCTATCGCGAATGTGTTTAGAGAAAAGAAAAACAAAAGAATACAAATACAACTTTTTTTTTTTGGGAATTTTCAAATTTATTAATGGTCGACACATCCATTACAATGACAGACTCTAAATGACAAACCAAACTACAAACTTCTTAACAACTATTTGAAATGAAATGCAGACTGATAAAAATGAAAATACAGACTCAAGTGATTGACCTAATGCAATACAGACTCAAGAATACATCAAAGATCTTGGTGCCCGCGGGACATCGTTCGGTCTCGCCGCGGGCCTATATGCAAGTCCCTTTTGGAGTCGGTCTAGGTCACCCATTATTTGTTTCACGAATATCATCACTAAGGTGAAAAATGTAGTTTGGGTCATATCCTCACATATTTGGCACTTCCGGGTGATGTAATGAGCAATGTTGAGGATTCTTTCTCTAATTATCCCTTTTTCTTGAAGTAACCTCCCAATTTGTTCAGCCCGGGCCTCCAAAGTCTGTTGACTTTTCTCCTGAAGTTGTTGCAGATCCATCTCTAATTGTGCTAAGGCCGTATAGCAATGTTCCCTTTCCACACTGAACTCTTTTGCTTGTTTGCTCATTTTGACCTCTGCGGTAATAACATTTTTCCTCAATCTGGCAACCTCAATATCATGCTCTTCTTTTAGTTGATGAATCATGCGGGCCCGTTCCTCTGCATTATTAGCCAACTGTCTTTGAACCCCAGCTAGTTCTTTTTCTGCTTTGTCAAGGTCAAAACTATAATCACTCACTTTTTACCGCAAATTGTCTATCAGCTTTGCATCTCGAGCATTTCTGACAGGGGTTTCAGCTGCTATCTTCATCTTCTGAATTTGAGCTCGTAATGCCTCATTTTCTTTAGCCAATTGCTTTTTCTCACCCTCGTCGGCTGCTACTTGCACACTATTTTCAAACTTGAGGTCTTGGACCTGTTTTTCCAATATGCTAATCTTTGCCCGGTACTCATTTTCTTTGGCCAACCAAGTCCACTGCTCTTGTGATGACTCAGCAAACTCCTGAAGGTGGGGTCTTTTAGCCGGCTGTCCGAATGCAACATCCCTTCTATACCAAGCCTGATAGTCGGGTGATACCTCTCCTTTAGCTCGATCTTGGACACAAGTATTTGCCACCAAATATTGACATTCACTCCAAATCTGACGGACTAGAGCTTCAGGAAACTGGCCATCAGGGCCAATCTCGACCACTTGCAAACTAAGATCATCATCTTTGGGTATTATTTGGCATCTCCCAAGCTGTCTCAACACACGATAAGGAGCATAAGGGTGAATACTTTTAAGCCCCATCAGAAGAAAATGTGGCCGGGCTGCCGGCATATATGCAATTTCATCAACGGGTAACCATCCAAATGTCCACTCAATTTGGCTAGCAGTGAGGGACCTAAAATATGTTATCCAACCCGTGAACCCTTCTGGCAATTTGACCCCTTTAATCCTTGTGTGAAATTCTTCTATGCATGTTTTCTCTAGAGACCCGTAACTCAAGAATTGAGGACGATGACAAAGATGCTCAATCATCCACATTTGTAATAACAAACTGCACCCCTCGGAAGTTTCCCCAGCCTTGCAAGCTGTAAGAGCACGGAATATGTCATCCAATATCATTGTTGCTAAAGTACTCTTATCCTGGGTAATCAATGTGCTGACAACCCCGGCTCCCTTTATATCAATATTCACATCCTTTCTTGGAAATACCAATAACCCCAGAAAAGCCACCATAAAAGCAAAACGTCGATGTTCTTCCCATTTCTGACGATTTTCCTTGCTACATATTTTGCTTTCTGGGTTGTTGAATCCTCCAATGTGACCATATCACTGATATATGAAATTTAGAGTGTAGAAGCCGTCTACCAAATCTGGGTTATGAATAGTTCTGACTATCTTCAAAAAGTCCAGAAATCTGTGTATGGCTACAACTCTTGGAGCAATCAAGTATTTGCGCCTCAGAGGAACCTTATCCTTCCCAATATAGTATGCTACTTCCTCTAAGGTCGGGGTAAGCTCAAAGTCCGAGAAATGAAATACATTATGAGCTGGGTCCCAACACGTGATTAATGCTCTGATAATATCCCCTCGGGGTGCAATATCTAATAAACTGGTGAGACCTTTCAAATATTTATTCACTTCATCT
The DNA here is from genome assembly GCA_026770625.1 of Nicotiana glauca. Taxonomy (NCBI): domain Eukaryota; kingdom Viridiplantae; phylum Streptophyta; class Magnoliopsida; order Solanales; family Solanaceae; genus Nicotiana; species Nicotiana glauca. The sequence goes on from MU724521.1 coordinate 80,260, forward strand.
TGCCGTTCTTTGCCCAAATCGTTCCACCACAGACGTAATTCCAAAGGGATCTTATGCAAGAATGATTCAATCTGAGTCGTGCTCATCCTGCACATCTATTAATGTGATTTAATCATTTATTTATGACTCTAAAAATATTTAAAAAAATAAAAAAAAACAATATATTTTTTTTCACAATTCTAATTTCCTGAAAATAAACCCTGATTTTGCCGATACGGCCTTTCAGCACTTCCAGAAGAAGATTTTAAAGTTGTGCCCACTACATTGGGGAATGACTCAAAAGCGGCCATTTTTGCATAAACAGCCTTCCGGCGCCCTTTCGGGACATTCAGCTATTTTGACAAAATGGCATCACTTGATTTATGACAAAACTTAAATTTTGATATTTTTTGGCTTTTTTTGCAAAAGATGTGGTTGGACCCGTTAAGGGTTGCCTACGTATCTCACCGTGGCGAGAATCAAACCAACGTAGTTCGATCAAACTATTTTTAAACAAACCATTTTTTTTTCATTTCTAGTTTTGGCAAAAAATTTGAATATCCAAACTATTTTTTGAAGATAAAATTTTCTATTTTTATTGGCAAAACCAACTATATTCTTTAATTTTTTGGAAACAAGACAAAATAATGATTTTTATTTATTTTCAATAACCCAAACACTTTTTTTATATTTTCTTTTGCTTTAATTAAAACAAATTATTAAAAATCAACAATCTTTCTATTTTTAACCCCTTCACAAAATTTCGGCAGAGTTTCGACAGTATTTGGGTATTGGTTTTTTCTAAGAATCAAACAATTATTAATTCTCTTTTTCTCTTTCTCTCAATTTCACAAAATTTTCTTTTTCTCTCTCTCTTTTGTAACCGGTCAGCATGATGGTCCGAGACAAATAAATGCAACACGTAGTCATGATGGTCTTTTCATATTTGGTTACCTGTCCTAGACGGATCCAACCCCTGTGTTGAGTTCCCTAAGTCATACATGATAAAAATAAACGTCCCTATTCTAGGTTCAAAACCTGGTTATATATTCTAGACTGTGTACCCGAGCGGACAACTCGAGTCGAGGAGGGGGCTACGTACCGGGAACCAAAAGGCCATCCGGCTTAGTAACTTGTCCAGCCTCTTTCTTATTTAAAGGTATTGACACTAACAGAATAGGGAGTCTCAACTAGTAAGCACATCCCCGAAGGTGAGAAGAGAAGGGTTTTCGGCACAGTTTATATACAGTTCAAATAATATCAAAGCGGTAAACATTTAGCACATTAAGCATGAACATATAAGGAAATCAGATATAAACAAATACAACAATTATTCCGAGCTCGAATTCTTAAACCCTGAACCGAAGTTCTGGGTTTCTTATCCCCAGCAGAGTCGCCAGAGCTGTCACACCTCCTTTTTACGATTACTACGGCCCGTGAAGGGCATAATAAAGGAGTTTTTCTACTTTAAGGACAATCAAAACGGGATTCATTTTTTATTAAAAGTTCAGAGTCGCCACTTGGGAAATTTATGGTGTACCAAGTCACTGTTTTGAATTCCGAATCGAGGAAGGGTTTGACTCTGTTAACAGTCCGCGAACCAGAAATCCGGATAAGGAATTCTGTTAACCTGGGAGAAGGTGTTAGGCACTCCCGAATTTTGTGGTTCTAGCATGGTCGCTCAACTGTTGTATTTGATTTTATCTGATTCCCATATATATTTTATTTTTTATGTGCTTTTTATTAACAACCTGCTTTTATTGTTGAATTTTACAAGAATTGCAACGTCGTGAAAATGTATCTCGAACCACGCCGTACCAGTACGCCCATGGCTTTTAACACATTTCGACTTCGTTGAGATTTGGATTTGGGTCACATAAATATACACCCACATTTAAGAATGTAATATTATTATCAACCGCGCCTAAAGCATCTACGTATATATTAACTTTGGGAAAGATTATGAAATTCGTTAAACGATCCTTCCGAGTTACTAAGTATTTTAATAAACATTTATTGAGGGCCCGCAAATTATAGTTTTATTTGGCGAGACTCGTCTCATATTTTTTTTAAAGGCCAATCCTAAAGTGACTATAATTTTCTAATTATTTTTTGTCTCTAACAACAAGAAGAGTCCTAAGTAATTTGTTATTGGACTGAGGTAAATCAGGCATTGACCCAGGCCCAAACGTGAAAATAACCAGGATTGACCTGGGTTGTGTACTCCTCTATCTGAGGCCCAAACCCTTAGAATTAGGCTGTTAAGCCTTGTCTTCACACCAGAATGACTTACAATTCAGTTAAGAACATGGATTTTAGATTAATGCAATTTTTACTAAAACAGACTGGCCAATAAAATTAATTTAATGCAAGTACACACATGGACTGGAAAATAACTAATTTCAAGTTTCAAAGGTCCACGTAATTCGCCTGTGATTACAAATCAGATATGTTGCATGCTAGTTTAATTTTTAAATTCCTTATTATTACAAGTTTGTTAAAGGGCTGATTCATACCTATGAGAACTGAGAATTGAAAATAAACAATGACTGAGTAAAACCTTACAACGAGTAACACATTATGGTGATAGCTTAACCTACAGGAACTATTCTATTAATCTAACATAGAATCGTTATAATCTAAACTCATATGCATTACCAAATGTCTAATAAACATTCACATGAACAATTCTTATCAATCCACTGATTTCAGTAAACAAGTAATAATATCTTAAAAAAAACTATAACAATATTGTCAACCATGACAGAATTTATCGCAGAAGTTTAGATCCATTTTATTTTACATTTTCTTTAATCTTAATTTCACATCTACAATTATCATATAACCTCAACTATACTGCGTTGAAACTATTCTGAAGACAAAATTAATACAAATTCAAAGCACCAGTCCATGTATAGTCCAGTCAAAGTTTATATAATTACATTACATATCAAACTAATCCTAACGAATACAAGTAGTTCTAGCTAAATTCTACATAGATCGGATTCACTGTAAAAATAAAAGTAAACTGAAATGTTAAATGAACATTTTTACTTCATCTCTTCGACTTGTAACTACATCAACAGGTAATAGAAGTGTACCTGAAAATGATTGAAAAATCGATGAGATTCTAGGTTGAAATAACAGAAACAAGGATCATCAATAGGAGTTCAACAGCAATTAACCACATCCTCAATCAACACCAGATTTAATCACATTAAATGGCAGTAAACCAGCAGATAACCAATCACTTGACTTAATCGGAATGCAATTTCCACAAAACTTGACAATCAGAACCAAATAGCTTTCAAATTGATGTGAGAACTAATGAAACAGTGGGATTTTTGAACTATTTCTACTGTTTTTGGTATTTTTGAATTTTGGAAATGAAGAATTTTTAAAGTGAAGACTTAGAATTGCAGAAATGTTTTAAGGAAGATTTCAGATTGCCCCCCAAAAACTTTTTTTGAAAGAGGCCTATGGAGGCCTATTTATAGATTTTGAAAGAGAGGGAAATTCAAACTCCTGAAATTATCCATGAGTCCCCCATTTTATTTCAATTGTATCCCTATTGTTTATTATTTATTCGATTATTACCCCTTATTAATGCAGAATTACCCCTGTTCCCCTATCTAGAATATTCTATTCTAATGTAACCCCCCTTTTGCCCCCATTTCTATTCAATATTCACTGAACTGCCCTTTTATTATGCCCATACTATCCCTACCTCCTAAGGCTTATTACATTTAAACTCTTTATTGTACCCCAAATTACCCCTGAATAGGACTTGAATTCACCAAATAACCCTACTGTCCTTTACCCTTTTACCCCCATTAAATTTGATTAATTTCAGAATTACTCATTCAGGAAACAGCTATAACCAATCGAATCAAATCAAATTAATAATTCAATTCTTAAGACTAACTAATAACAAAACCAAATTATTTCTAACAAACTTTCAGAATCAAAATTTAAAAACTAATGATTAACAGAATCGAAAAACTTTCAAAAAACAATCAAAAATTTTAATCATTAATTCTATTAAACCCTAGTTTCTAATCAAATTATTCATTATCAATATCAATTTCAAAACAATCAACAAAGAAATCAATAACATTGAAAAGTTATCAAAATCTATCTAATCCTAAGACTAATATCAAAAAAAAATTATTTATTATGATTTTTATCTCTTTTTAGTTTCAAAACAGTATCAATTTTAACGAACAAAATTAAAAGTAATAATCAGAAAGCCTAAAAATATTATATCATCAAGAATCAGAAACAAAAAGGAAAACCAATACATGCAAGTATAGAAAAAGGAGTAAGAACACTTAGCTTTCTTTGGACAACCTTTATTTCTTCTTTTTCTTTTATTTTTTATTCTTTTCTTCAAATTTTCTTGATATCGGGAAAGTCTTGGCAATTTTGTTGAATCTTTGGTTACTGGCAGACTTGTCTTTGACGTTTTGGGTTTTTCAATGATTTTTAGGGCTTGAGGGTTTCAGAAAAGGGCTTAAAATGTCAAGGGGTATCTATGGTAAAACTTTGGGCCGGTTTAGATAAGGTGACGTTCGCCGGAGTTAGGTTTCCGGCGAAACGTTTTCTAATATTCGAGCAGATGTAGGGTGATTTGAAGAAAACGGGGTACAGGGGTGGAAAGAGGATGTTTAGATGGTCTTAGGGTGTTAATGGTGTGGTGATTGATTTAGTTGTTGTCTCCCGCCGGTAGGGTTCAATTGTATCCCTATTGTTTGATGGTGGGGAAGGGAGGAGGTGAAATGAATATAGGGGTGTAACATTTGATATATTAAAAGGTCACTGATGATCCGTGGCCGTTGGATTAAAAGAATTAACGGTTCAGATCCTTTGGGACTTAAAACGGCATTGTTTGATTAAATGAAAGATCAGCCTCGTCCGTTAGATCATCAGAGATCAATGGCCGTGATTAAATCCAATGATGCGACGTCGTGTTATTTAATCAATGGCCTGTGTTACCTGACCGTTGGATCAATTTTTTCAACGGTCAAGATCAATTGTAGCTAAACGGGGTCGTTTTGGGTGTCTCTGGGCAGACCGGGTAAGACTTTCTTTGGGCCTGGACAATTTTTGGCTATTAATTAGTCCAATTAGCCCAATTTTGTATTATAATTTTTTTGTATTGTATTTTGTATTGTATTTATGTATTTTCTTTTCTTTTGTATTTTTGTATTTATTTTTTTCTAATTTTATAAAATTGTTAAACCAATTAAATTCTAGAATTTAATATCTATTTTAACACAAAAATACTATTTTTTTATTTTTCTTTAACTTGTTCCAAAAATGAATTAATTCCTAAAATTGTAAAATTAAAATCCTAATGCATATGCATATTTTTTGTATTTTTAATATGAATTATTATGCAACTAATTAACACAAAATGCCACAAGTATCAACAAAAAATTGAAAAATCATTTTGTTCGGATTTTTAGGAATAATTTGCTTAGGGCAGAAATCACGTGCTGACACACGCAAATAAGGGTCATCAAACTGACGCTCCCGGATACGATCAAACAAGGAAGACCGAGAAACCACACAACAAAAAGAACCCGACTGCGCTCCGAAAGATCCAATCTCACAAACTGGCAGGCGAAGGCCTGGACATCCTTCTCCATGGGCCTCTCCGCTGTTGGTAAATAAGCCAAACTCCCCAAACTCTCTTCCCGGTGACTTAAAGTATCGGCCACTCCATTGGCCTTGCCCGTATGATGCAAAATAGTGATATCATAGTCCTTCAACAGATCTAACCACCTCCTCTGATGAAAATTAAGGTCCTTCCACTTGAATAGATGTTGCAAACTCTGGTGATCAGTATAAATCTCATAAGGCACACAGTATAAATAATGATGCCAAATCATCAAGGCGTGAACAATATCAGCTAGCTCGCGGTCATGGATAGGATAATTCTTCTCATGTACCTTCAACTGTCTGGATGCGTAGGTTATCACTCTACCATCCTGCATCAGTACCACTCTAAGGCCAATCCTCGAGGCATCATAACAGAAAGTATAAGACCCTGAACCGGTAGGCACTATCAAAACTAGAGTTGTGGTCAAAGATTTCTTGAGCTTTTGAAAGCTCTCCTCACACTCTTCTATCCACTGGAATGGAGCACCCTTCTGGGTCAGCATGGTCATAGGTGCCGCAATGGATGAAAATCCCTAAACAAATCGATAGTAATTACCCGCCAAGCCAAGAAAACTACGGATCTCTGTAGCTGAGGATGGTCTGGGCAACTCTATACTACTTCCACCTTCTTCGGATCCACCTTAATCCCTTTACTAGATACTACGTGACCCAAGAATGACATGGAATCCAACCAAAACTCACATTTTGAGAACTTAGCGTATAACATCTTTTCTCTCAATGTCTGAAGCACAGTCCTCAGGTGCTGCTCATGATCTTCTCGACTCCGGGAGTATACTAGAATGTCATCATTAAAGACAATGAAGAATGTGTTAAGATATGGCCGATATAAACTGTGCATCAAATGCATGAATACTGCTGGGGCATTGGTCAGCCTAAATGACATAACAAGGAACTCGTAATGACCATACCGAGTCCTGAAGGCAGTCTTCGGGATATCTGGTTCCCGAATCTTTAGCTGGTGTTCAATCTTAGAAAACACACGAGCACCCTGTAACTGATCAAACAAGTCATCAATACGAGGCAAACGATAACAGTTCTTCACTGTAACCTAGTTCAACTAGCGATAATCGATACACTTACGCATAGAACAATCCTTCTTCTTCACAAACAAGACAGGAGCACCCCAAGGTGATACACTAGGCCGAATGAAACCGTTATCAAGCAATTCCTATAACTTCTCCTTCAACTCAGGAAGAGCCATACAGTAAGAAGGAATAGAAATAGGCTCAGTGCCCGGCAACAGATCAATGCCAAAATCAATATCTCTAATGGGCGGCATGTCTGAAAGGTCAGCTGGAAACACATCAGAGAAATCTCGTACTATTGGGACTAAATCAACTGTAAGGGTATCAATAGTAACATCTCTCACATAAGTTAGATACGCGTCACACCCCTTCTCAACCATACACTAAGCCTTAAGGAACGAAATAACACTACTGTAAGTATGATCTAAGGTACCCCTCCACTCTACTCGCGGTACACCTGGCATAGCCAGCATCACGATTTTTGCGTGACAATTCCTAGAATAACATCAAAGTCTACCATGCTGAGCAATAATAAATGGGCTCTCGTCTCAAAACTACTAAGAGAAATCAAACACGACCGATAAACGCAGTCCACAATAAGAGAATCTCCAACAGGAGTAGAAACATGAATAGGAGAACTAAAAAATCACTAGATACACCCAAATGCGGGGCAAAATAAGAGGATACATAAGAATAAGTGGAGCCTAGATCGAATAGAACTGATGCATCTCTATGACAGACCAGGATAATACCTGTGATGATAGAATCGAAGGCGACAACCTCAGTACGGGTAGGAACGGCATAGTATCTGGCCTGACCTCCCCCTCTAGGGCGACCTCTACCTCCCCGACATCTACCTCTAGCTGGATGAGTAGGTAGGGTAGCAATGGGTGCTGTAATCAAAGCCTGAAAACTCTGCAGGGTGCGTTGTGGCTGAAAAGTCTGTGGAGGTGCACCCCTCCAAAGTCTAGGGTAATCCCTCACAACATGGCGTGTGTCACCATACTCAAAATAAGCTCTGGGAAGATGTGGTGGCTGTAACTGGCTCGGGCCAGGTCTGTTGGACTGACCACTGAAAGCACCTCGTGCAGGAGGTGCACTAGATACTGGAGGTGCATAATAAGGCTCCTGAGGTCTAAGAGGAGCCGAAATACCACTGGCTGCTAGAAGAGCTGAATGAACGGGGTGACTCATATAACCTCTACCATGACAAACTACAGTTGGGGCACGTGCACCAAAATAATGCCCCGACTCTCGAAGCCTCTTGGCCTCCCTCTCCTCTGTGTCCTAAGAACGCATACCCTCTACTCTCCTATAAATGTACCACCTGTTGATAAGAAATATCCATCTCTAAATCTCGAGCCATACTAGAATTGATGCTAGGAATGAGCCCCTCAATAAACCGATGAACCTTCTCGCGAACAGTAGAAACCAAAGCTGGTGCATGTCTAGCCAAGTCAGTGAAATGAACAGCATACTCCTAGATAGACATAGTACCCTGGCGCAAATGCACTCTGCGCGTCATGCGGCCCCAAGGTTCTGAGGAACATACTCCCTCAGGAACATATGTAAAAACTAAGTCCAAGTTGGGGAAGCTGCTTCGTATGCATTATCTAACTCATAAGCACGCCAACACTGATAGGCGGCTACTCGAAGCTGGAAGGTAGTTAAGGAAACCCTGCTCGATCCTGATATACTCATGGTACGGAGGATACGGTAGCACTCCTATATAAATCCCACAGCATCATCTGATGCTCGTCTGCTAAATATAGGAGGCTGATAATTCTTGAACATCTCAAGCCTCTTCTGCTCCTCCTCTGAAGCTACTGCCCTCTCCTCAGGCAGAGCTGGGGCTACAGACTATGCCGTTATAATATCTGGCAACATGCACTTGCTGCTCTATAGTGCGGGTGGCGGGAGTCTGTGCTCCTCCACCAGTTGGGGTTGTGGCTGCAGGCGTGTCAGGCGCATGGGCTCCAGCTGGAACTGCTAGTTTCTCCTCGGTAGTAGCTCGTGCGGATGCTCTGGCTGCACTGCATGTGCGTCCTCGGCCTCTACACTGTCCTTGACCTCTGACAGCTCTCGCAGGGGGCGCGAGTGTCTAGTCGTCTATAGTAGCACATGTACACACCATCAGTGAGAGAATAGAAGATAGAAGTTTAGAATTTTGATACCAAAAATCTCGCACGATATGGAATTCAAATGAAGTGAAAATTTCTTAATTGTTACATAGCCTCCTGTGGATAAACACAGACGTCTCCATACCAATCCGGAGACTCTAATAAACCAACTTCTGATTCATGACTCCTATGAACATAGAGCTCTAATACCAACTTGTCATGACCCAAGTCTGCCCTCCGTGAACATATCGTGATGGCACACAGTCCCTACGACTAGGTAAGCCTAACAATTGCGGAAAAAGAAACAAATACGAAAAAACTAATAAAAATCAAAGATAACAAATATTAAAGTGTTTAAGATGTTGCCCGACATATACAACACAAGATCTCATAACCGAACAACTCCCAAAACCCGAAATCCCATGAACCATAGGCTATGAATATGACAATGCTCTAACTACAGAATGTCTAAATCAAAAGAAAAGATAGAAGGCTATTAGTACAAGAGAGAATTGAGAAGGGACTCCTCGGTATGCGGACGCGGTAGATATACCTCGAAGTCTCTGGAGAAATTGCCTCGATTCAAGGGTAGTAGGACTGAGTCGAAGTACCTAGATCTGCACACGGATAACATGTGCAGGAAAGGGCATGAGTACACCACAACGGTACCCAGTAAGTGCCATGACTAACCTTGGTCGAGTAGTGACGAGGACGGCCAGGGCCCTACCGGTCATATGCAAAAATATATATAAGGAAAAGAAACAATATTAAAGTAACACAGGGTAATAAGAGTAGCAACAACTACAACAGAGACAAAATAATCATAGAAGTAATACAGCTCGACATAATGATAACAACCGAGGATCTCTCAGGATACTGTCCTATAGTCCCAAATATAAATATCCAGTGGATCTTTCGGGTGTCGTCCCGTAGTCCAATTCATAAGGTGCAGGGGATCTCTCGGAATACCACATTCGTAGTCCGAAATGTAAATAATTAGTACTGAGGGAGTCTACCGGGTGCAACCCCGTAGTTCCAATGTAAATGTGCAGCGTGATCTCCCAGAATACCACATCCGTAGTCCCAAATAAACAGGCAAGGGGGATCTCCCGGGATATCGCCCGTAGTCCCAAAGTAAACACACTTGCAGCAACACGAAGAATATTCAATTCAATCAAATTTATACCAAGGTAAACAAGTATTTCTAACCTAGCATACTGCACAGAATTCAAATAAGCAGTTTGAACTAATAAAACAATTGAATCATTTAGACATGCGTTCCTAAGCTAACAATAGGCTGAAATTTCAAGTACTGTAAATAGGGAAGAAAATTATAGTGACTTAATGAGAATCGGATTTTCAGCAATTAGAACATGTACGCACTCGTCACCTTGCGTACAAGGCATTTCATATATCAACAAATACCAAATACTAAGGGGAGTTCTCCCCCACAAGGTTAGGCAAGCCACTTGCCTCGGACCAGCTCAATCAACTCAATACCACATTCTTGCCACGAGTATCCGATTCCAAATGGACCAAATCTATTCAAAGTAATTGCATAATGTAAAATTTACTTCAAGTAACTAATTAAACTAATTTATTCGAAGCTAATATGCGAAATTAGGAAAATCTCTCAAAAAGCCCCCCGAGCCCACGTCTCAAAATCGGGTAAAATTTAATAATTCCTCACACTCTCACAAGTTCATATATACAAAAATTACTCCAATCCGACATCCAAATCTTGATAAAAACTCTAAAATTAGGCCTTAGAACTTTTTCAAATTTCCTCCAAATTTTCACCCCAAATTCGAATTTAAAGGATGAATTTAAGCATAGATTCGTGGAAATTAATCAAAATCGAGTAATCTTACTTACCCAAAACACCCAGGTGAAATTGTCTCACAAAATCGCCAATCCCGATCTCCCAAATCAATTTCTAAGGTTTTTATACTAAACCCTCATTTTTGCCCTTTTTCTGGCCAGTGCAACCGCATATGTGAATCTGTTACCGAACCTACGTTCCCGCTTCTAAGTAGACCAAGTCGCACCTATGACTTTACATTAAACGAAAATTTTCGCACCTGTGGCCAAATACAATTCTACCTCAGATCGCATCTGTGACTACCCACATGCTTCTGCAGGCCCGCACCTGCAGTCCCCAATCCACAAGTGCTGTTATGATAGAACTTCAGCAGCTGAAGCTGCTTTCAAACCTTCCAATTTTCTTTCGTCAACCTTCTAAAATCATCCCGAGAGCTCCGGGACCTCAACCAAAATTACGAACAAGTCATATACCACTATTCAAACTTGTACCAACCCCCGAAATACTCAAAACAACGTCGGAATACCAAATCAGCCTTGAATACAAGCTTAAGGATTTCCAAAACTTCCAATTTCTGCTTTTGATCAAAAAGTCTATAAAACCTCATCCGAATTACCTAAAATTTTGCGCACACATCCCAAATGACAAGAAGGACTTAATCTAACTTCCAAAATTCTATTCCGCCCCGATATCAAAATCTCACTATCGAACTGGAAATTTCAAAAATTCAACTTTCGGCATTTCAAGCCTAATTAAGCTACGGGCCTCCAAAATACAATCCCAACACGCCCCCTAAGGCTGAAATCACCCAAGGGAGCTAACGAAATCGACAGAATTTCATTTTGAGGATGTCTTCCCATTGCTCCGACTACGGTTCAAATTCTAAAGCTTAAGCTCTCATTTAGTGACTAAGTGTCCCAAAACACTTTGAAACTCAAAACGAGTCCTCCCAACAACTCACAATAGTAGAAAAAAACTCGGGGAATGCAGTTAATAGGGGAATGAGGCGTTAATTCCTAAAATGACCGGCCGGATCGTTACAATAGTACTTGTGGATTTTCATGGGAAACTAAAAAAAAATCCTAAATCTAAAATATTTTACTTGCGAAAATATTTTCCTAGAAAAATCTATAGGTAACTTTGGAGTTATCATGCACCAAAATAATTCTATGTTAATCCGAAGGAAAACCCCGAGGTAACTTGAAATGAAAATTTTGTTGGGGATAAATTTTTGGGAATTTACCTGAGGATTTGCTTATTTGGATAATTACCTGGGGATATTGTTGATACATATTTAAAGGGTTTTTTTTTTCTTGGGGATTCTCTTATCTAGGGAATTACCTGGGTGTTATTGCTGCGAATTCAGTTAGAGATATTTTTTGGGGGACTTACGTGGAAATTTTCTTACCTGGGCCATAATTACATAGAGATTTTATTGATGTGAATTTAGTTAGAATATTTTTCTTGAAGGAGTTACTTATTTGGGAGAATTACATAGAGATTTTGTAATTGTAGTTTTCGCTAGAAATATATTATTGGTAATATAGTTTGGGATTACCTAGAAAATTTATTATCTAAGAAATTACCTAGGATTATTTGTGTCGTACTAGGTGAAAATTATTTTTTGAGAATTGACTTGAGTATTTTATGATATAATTTTGATTAGGGATTTGTTCTTAGGATTTAGATAAAAGAAATTTATTGTTTGTTTGTTTAGTACAAGATATAATACTTGAGAATTTACCTGAGAATTTTATAACTATATATTTAAAAAGATGTTCTAAATGTTACAAAAATATAATATGCAGTAAATTTCCATATGACACTCAAGAAATCCCGGGACGGTCAGTGCTCGCCTTTGAAGATACGAGGGTATAACCTAGTCCGTCTGTCCAATAACTTCTGCGGATCGTCATCCGCAACCGGTCTGGGCTCGGGTACCACTGCAGCAACTGCCTGAGCCCCATCCGCGGGTAGTGCACCCGAAGTTTGATACACTGCAGTTGCATGACCAGGAGTCTGAGCAATAGGGGTCTGTGCTCCCCTACCCGCCTGAGATGTAGTTGAGTCTGCTGAAAATAAACCAGCCTGAGTCATGGTACCCATGATCTCCTGGAAACCCGGTGCTATCATACAGTCTGCCGAGGTAGGCTCAGTTGCGGCCACCTCGCCCTGCTCCTCAATAACAGGATCCCCCATAGAATCCACCGGTGGTGCAACTGGGATAGCTCTTGGACACCCTCTTCCCTTACCTCGGGCTGGTGCCTTCCCCCGACCTCTGCCTCAGCCTCTAGCAATGGGGGGAGTAGCTCCTCCCAGGTGTGGAACATCTGTCGTGTGCGTCCTCACCATCTGTGAGAGAATAAAAGAGGAAATTTAGTATACCATCAACTACATGATAGAAGATGAATAAAGATTAGTTTCCTACGCCCTATAGCCTCTAAAAGATAAATACAGACCTTGTGCTTTGATACCATGTTGTCACGACCCAAATTCCATTTTAGGTCGCGATGGCGCCTAACACCATGGTCAGGCAAGCCAACCGTAATAGCTAGTGAGTTCTGATATTTAAAATAATCGATAATTAGCAATTTCATAACAATAGAAGTACAACCCAAAAATGATGGTCTACTAATGTGTGTGCCAGGAATAGTGTCACAAGTACTAGGGCAACTAGTAGAATGTACAAAAGAATGCCACTATCCTACTGCCTGAAATAGAATAGACAGTATATAATAAAAAAAGGAGAGAAAGTTTGGTATGCTATTGAATGGCTAAGAAGGGGCAGCTCACCGTGAGATCTCGACCAGGAATTAGGAATGCGCGTCGGAGGAGTAACTAGATACACCTATCTCAGCTCTTGTGTACAGAAGCGTAGTATGAGCAAGGGCAGATGTATTAAAATAGGGACGGTTCAATTAAACCCATAACATTCTACGCGAAGGAAAAAATTATATATAAAAATCCATTAAAATTGCAAAAATAGTTGATATGAACCCATAACTTTAAAAATATAATGCGTTCAATGAAATTTTTTTAAAAGTAGAACCAATAGAGTTTAAATCCTGGATTCGCCTGTATGAGTACATAAAAAATATGTACCAATTAAGTATCCAGTCTAACCTCGAAGAAGTAGTGACGAGGGGTCGACTTGACACTTACTAAGGTTAATATTAATAATATATATGGCTTACAGTAAGCATGGATGTCATGTATATAACGACATTCTCAGAACAAGGAGCAACATTATATATATCGGATTCAATCATATAATAGCTTACATTTCAAGGCATTTAAATAGAGTAAATCATAGGTGAATTCTAAAAAAATAACATGCTCACATTATGCCGAGGTTGTTTGACCCGATCCAACATAATAACAACTATGCACTACCAGAGGGTCGAATGAAGCGAACCATATATACATCTATTTCTACCGAGGCGATCGGCCCGATCCACAATTAGCAATCATTATCAAGAAGGCACATAACGTCGCATTTATAGTCAAATAATTTTATACATGTTCTCGATTAAATGCGTACATTCGTTTATATTTATTTACTATCCCTAACATGTGCTAAGTGATCTCAGTAGCAAGCAAGAACGTAAGCATTTGTAAGTATGGCATGATACAGGTCCTAAACTATACGGACAACCAGCATAATAGTAGCTACGCACGGACTGTCATCACCACGTGCGTACGTAAACCCCCACAGACAAATACATAAATTTATTTAATTCACCTACGGGATTATTTCCCTCTTACGAGGTTATTAGAGAGACTCACCTTGCTCTAAATCATACTTCCAGTATCAAGAACGCGCTCAAACCCTCAAATCGGAGCTGAACCCGATCAAAACCTAATCAAACAGGTTAAGAACTAGTTAATACAAGCTCAAGAGTTCATATTCTATCTATTAAAGTAATTTCCTAACCCTAAATACAAGTTTCCTAAAATCCATCTTCGTGTCCACGTGCCCGGATTCTAGAAATTCTCTAGGAAAGTTGTTACCCATAACCTAAGGATCAAGATTATATGATTTTTACCTCATTCCATAACAAATTTTGTGATTAGATCTTGTTTTTATAAAAATCCTAGGGTTTAATCTAATCTCATTATTTTACAAATCCTTAGGTGTTAATCTACCAAAAAACCAAGTATTAAACTCACATTAAGTAGGATTAGCTTACCTCACAATTTGTAGGTTGAAATCCCCTCCTTGGAAGCTCCCAAATCACCCATCAATTGAATGAGATATGTCAAAAAATGACACATTCCCGTATTAAAGGAAGACATTGCCTTAAGCGATTTCTGCACTTGCGGTTAGGGGACCGCATCTGCGGTCTTGCTTCTACAAGGGAAGGTCCACATCTACAGAATTGGACCGGCTTTACTGGTACCACATCTGCAATTTGCGGTCCTGCTTCTGCGGAAGAGGAGCCGCATCTGTGGTTCTTGTCTCCTCCCCCTTGGCCACACCTGTGAATGGTTGATCGCTTCTACGGTCTCGCACATGCGGCTGGCCAATTGCAGGTATGGTTACGACAGCAACCTGGAGCTTCAGCTCTTTCAAATTTTTCTAACTCAACTCGAGCCTCGTCTAATTGACGATCGGGGCCCCCGGGGCCCCGCCCAAATATATCGACAAGTTTGAAATCATATGATAGACTCCTCAAACCCTTGGAATACCCGAAACAACGATATATCTAAGAATCACCCCCTAAAACCAATTGAATCAAACTTATGAACTTCAAGTTCTTCAATTCACATCCAATGCGACGAAACACACTTATACTACTCTGATTGACACCAAATTTGTGTGTAAGTTTTAAATGACAGTACAGAAGTACTCCCAATCTCTAAATTCCGTTCGAACCTTGATAACACAAAACCTCGCTCCAAACCAAATATTTAAGAACCTCAAAATCTTTGAGGAATCAACTTTCAGTATTAGGCGCCAAAATATTTTCGGGTCATCCAAAACCCGATACGAATATACGTCCAAGTCAAAAATCATCATACAAACCTGTTAGAACCTTCAAACTCGGATTCTTAGGTCGTTTACTTAAAATGTTGACCAAAGTCAAATTTGGCCTTTTTAAGCCAACTTTAAGGAACCAAGTGTTACGATTTCAACCCAAACTCTTCCAAATCCCGAACCAACCATCCCCTCAAGTTATAAATCAGTAAAATCAAGTATGGGAAGTATTATTTAGAGGAACGAGATTTTATAAAGTAAAACAACATGTTGGGTCATTACATAAATAATATGGGAGGTTGCAGTGGGGACATTCTTGTCCCACATCGGCCAAGACTTGCAAATCTTTGTACTTTTAAACCGGGTATAATATTTTAACAACGTACGAATAATGGGCTTGGTTTAATGTAAATTCAATGATTAAGAATTTAAAAAAGAACCTGAATAATACAAGGGTGGGCTACATGTACATTTATGAAAACTTACTAATGAGTAACGAGTGCAATAGAATCTTCACCGTGGGTGTTATATAAAATATAAAAAATATGATTATAGTAATTTCAATTTTTTTTCTAAAAAGTCCAAAACATACAGTAGAGATTTTTCATGGGGACTTACTTACGACTATTTCCCATCAATATTCCTAAGAAAACTCCTAAGGTTCATTAATGTTTTACGAAAACTTTTATACAGTTGAATTTATAGCATGATTTATAGACAAGTATTGATCCAAAAATGACAAATAAGTAATAATAAAAGTTGAATAATCAAATAAAATTAAAGGAAATAACAAGCCTAGCTAGGACTTAGCCATTCCGATGACAGAAGCAATAAATATGTCAGGTATTTGATTTCAATATAGAAAGAATTTAGACTATAGCTTTTTATGCAAAATGTTTTTATGTCCCATACATGAGTTGTCAATCTGATGTGCATATGTAACGATCCGACCAGTCATGTTGAGCTCTAGCACGTCATTCGGCAATTTGAGGCCATCAATAGTTTCACATCAAGTATTATGACTTGTACGCATGGTCAGAATTAAATTATGGGAAGTTCGGAGTTGAATTTGTATTTTAGAAGCTTTAAGTTGGAGAAATTGACAAGGATTGGATTTTTGAGTAAAGGACCTCGTAATCGGGAGTTTTGAAGTTCTAAAGTTCATAAAGCTCGAATTGGGTGTTGTTCCTAGTTTTAGCATTGTTTGATGTGATTTGAGGATTCAAGCAGGTCCGTGATATGTTATGGGACTGGTTGGTGTGATTGGATGGGGTCCCGTGGTCCTCGGGTGCATTTTGGGGTGGTTTCGGATCATTTCGGGCTGTTTTTGTAATGACCTGACCAATCGTTTTGAGCTTTTGCACCTTGCTCGCCAAATCTCAGACATGGCTTGCCCCGTGTGATATATTATGACTTATGTAAATCGTTGGTTTTGGATTTCAGGGTAATCGGAACAAATTTGGAAGAACAATTTTTAATTTGAAGCTTAAAATTTAAAAGGTTTAACCAAATTTTGACTTTTTAGTAGATGACCTCGGATTGGAATTCTTATGATTTGGTTAGCTCCATTAGGTTATTTGGGACTTAGGTGCATGATCGGAATGCATTTTGGAAAGTTTGTGGAAGGTTTAGACTTGAATTGGCGAAATTTTGGCGTTTTCCAGTTGATAGGTGAGATTTTGATGTAGGGGTCGGAATAGAATTTTGAGAGTTGAAGTAGTTCCGTTGTATTATTTGGGATGTGTGTGAAAAGTTTTAGTTCATTCGGATGTGGTTTGGATGGGTTTTTGTTCAAAAGCGTGATTCAGATGATTTTGGAATTTTTAGGCTTGAATTCGATGCAAATTTGGTGTTTTAATGTTGTTTTAAGCGTTCTGAAGGATGGAAGAAGTTTGAATAATATTATGGGATACATCAGCATGTTTGGTTGAGGTTCTGAGAGCCTCGGGTGAGTTTCGGGTGGTCAATCCAACCAATTCATGTTGATTGGAATTGCAAAAAAACAGGTGAAGTGTTGCAGAGAATTAGACCTTCACGTTCGCGAAGGGTTAGTTGGTGAAAGCTGGAATTTTAGCCTTCGCGTTCGCGAAAGGCTAGTTGGTGAAGGCTGGAATTTTAGCCTTCGCGTTCGCGAAGGGCTGAGTGTTTGTTTAACGCATTCGCGAGTGAATCTCCGCGTTTGCGTAGAGGAAAGTGGTTAGTTGGGTTTGAGGTCAAGTTATTCATTGCGTTCGCCAGTATTGGGCCGCGTTCGCATAGTTCAGTATCGAGTTTGTATCGCATTCGCGAGGCTGGTGCGTGAACGCATAGAGCAAATTCTGATAGCTGATTTTTTTTCATCATGAACGCGATGGTTATCCCCGCGTTCACGAAGAAGGTTTTTAGGGCCTGGGAAGAATGTTTTAATAGCCCCTGTTTGCGATTTTAGGGCTAACTTTCACCATTTTTGGGCAATTTTGGGAGCTTTTGAGAAGATTTGAAGAGGTATTTAAGAGATAACACCTGGAGATAATATTTTGAACTCAATACTCGATCCTATGTTGATTCTTACTTGTTTAATCATGAAAATGTGGAAATTCAAGCCTAGAATTGGGAATTAGGGCTTGAACTTGGAGAATGTAAATTGGGAATTTATGTGGGAAATTGAGGTCCGATTTTGATGTTCTTGGTATGTATAGACTCGTGTGAGGATAAGGATTCCATTGATGTGACTTTTATCGAATTCCGAGACGTGGGCCCGGGGGCGAGGTTTGAGCAATTTCGGGATTTTAGATGTAAATTGGATATTTTCGAGTGGACTTTCTTCCCTTAGCATATTTTAATGGTTATATACTGATTGTGATTAGATTTGGAGCATCCAGAGGTCGATTCATGTGAAAAAAAGGCATCACGGATAAGAGTTTGGACCAGATCGAGGTAAGTAATGATTGTAAATGCTGTCCTGAGGGTTTGAAACCCCGGATTTCACATCGTTGTGCTATTTTGAGGTGACGCACATACTAGATGACGAGCGTGGCGTGCACCATTGGGGATTATGACTTGGTCCGCCCCGTATGACCGTGAAGTCGCGTATTTGATTTGAAATCTTATGATATTCCATATTTTAGAGATTGATATTATTTTTTAGGTTGTATGCCATGTTTGGGGCCTTGTTCCGACCTGTTGAGACCCTTAGGGGCATTTTCACTATTTTTCCTCACTATATTTGTTTTGAAAGCATATCCTCAGTCATGTTTTACCTATTATCGTTTAAATCTGGTTTTATCACTTTACTTCTTAAAATGTGAAAACTATTTGGGCTGAGTTCCTATATTTACTGATTGCCCGAGTGATGGTGAGGTTTATGGATTGGCCTGCACGGCACAATATATATATATATATATATATATATATATATATATATATATATGGACTGGGCTGCACGTTGCAGTGGTATGTTGGATCAGGCTGCACGTCGCAGCGATATGTGGATCGGGTTGCATGCTGCAACGGTTACTATATGGTACCTATTTAGTGTGAGTACTAAGTGTGAGTGCTGATTGGTAACAGTTGATTCACGAGTGACTAAGAGGTTTTCCCGAGGGGAGATAGATTTATACATGCACATGAGTGATGCTTTGCCTAAAGGGCCTGTTTATGAACTTATTGATTTTCACTCCTCTTTAAAGTGAGTTTCTATCGAATATGTTGATTTATTTATTGCTTTCACCCATCTTCATACTGAGCCTCTGTCAAAAATGTTGAACAAATATTTTTAAACAACTTTCATTTAAGCTAGGGTTTTCATGAGATGTTCATAATTTAATCACTAATTTGGCTTTGTTATTTTCACTGAGATTTTCATGTTATGAGGTGTTTATGATTCCTATTTTGCCCGAGGGGTTGTTTACGAACTATGTTTTGCTCGAGGGGCCGATTACGGTTTTGATCTCTTTTATTATAAAATTGTATTGAACCCCTACTGAAACTGTTGGAGAGTATTTTCAAATAATTTTTACCAAAAGCTGGAATTTAAACGAGACGATTGACTCGTATTCTAATTTGAAAGTCTGTTGTGCTTATGGAGTTTATCATAAATGTAAATTCATCATTTTCTACTGCTCTGTCTTTATTTACTCTTATTACTTAGTGGGTTGGAGAACTCACATTACTCCCTGCACCTCGTGTGCAGATTTAGATATTTCGGAACCCGATAGCAGGTGTTGATTGCTCAGATGCGGAGTCATTAGAGTTAGCAAGGTGGCAGCACGACATTCGCAACACTGCTTCTTTCCTCTTATTTTCATTACTGTACTTAGTACATTTTTGACGTTTTTTTGTTGTATTCAGACCTTGGTAGATGCTCATGGCTAGTGACACCCCGATGTCAGGCTTGTGTAACTATTCTGCACTTTTCTTTTAAGTTTTCATTATGAGATTGTATAGAAATAAATTTTATTGAAAAATGGTTGATTTGGGAGTTATGTTGGAAGCCTAGTTTCACGATAGGCACCATCACGACCGGGTCAATTTTGGGTCGTGGCAGTTCTGCTATAGGTGATGTTGTGTCTAGTATTGTTCTTCACGTTCGCGAGGATTCTCTCGTGTTCGCGAAGAAGGATTTGGCTTCAGGGATTTTGTTCTTCGCATTCGCGAAGATGTTGTCGCCTTCGCGAAGAAGAATATCTTTGTTACGCAGGTCTGATTTCGGAGGCTCATATCTCACAATCTATAAGGAATATGGGGATGATCCGAAAAATGAAAGTTGTACACCTTTGTGTCTGCAGAAAGGTAAATCATTTATCATTTGGATTTGTGTACAAAAAGTTATGGCTGGTACATTACAGGTTGTCCGGGAAGATGAAGAAGAAATTTATGTTGCACAGGCTGACTTTGGTAGCTCATATCTCAAAATCTTTAAGGAATTAGGAGATGATCAAAACATGAAAGTTATAGATCTTGGTGTATAGTTTTCAAAACATTAAACCATTTTTCATATATAGTTTTGTATGAAACCTTATGGTCTTTATACTAGAGGCTGCCAGAGAAGAGTTTGGAAATGACTTTTGAGAATTTTTCTATGGCCCAGTGAAAATTTCTACTCAAAACCCGAAAGCTCATAGTGCCAAGTAAGGTATATGTGTTAGAAAATTGTAAAATTATTTGCGGCGAGCTCGCCGTGGTTCGGATCCTTTGGACTGATCTATGCATTAAAAAGTTAAGGAATAATATTTTCTAGAAAAGTGCATTTATGCAGTCCATTATGCGGTGGTATAATAGCTATGCGGACCGCATTGTCACGGCAAAGTCAGATAGTTTGATGGTTAATTTTGAGGTCAACTATGCGGCCCATTATGCGATCATATAATCAATATGTCTGTCGCACAGTCATCGCATAATACCCTTGGAATTTTGTGAGGTGCAGTTCTGCGGTGCATTATGCGACCTCAGAACAGGTATGCAGACTCCATTATTGTCACATACCCGGGCAGTTTGTTCAGGTTTTTGAAGACATATTTGCGGTCCCTTTTGTGAGCCGCATGTCCATTATGTGATCACAGATTGTGTCGGGACTCGTATTTCCTAACTTTCAAACCCGACCCCATCTCATTAAAACACCCCATTAGACCCATTTTATGTTGTTTTACTGCAAAAGGAGTGAGGGAGGAAGTTCTAGAGAGAGAGACAGATAGAGAGAATGATCTTCATCAAATCCCCACCTAATCCTTGCCTACACCCTTGAAGAATTTCAAGTACAGCTACTGGCCTTCACCCCAAGAGGTAATAACTTGAGCCTTAACCTTTGGTTTCGAAATTCACACTAGAATGAGGAATTAGCTTGTGGGTTGATGGGTATAAAAATGGATTTTCTTGTATGCATAAAAGATAATGGGGCATGGGGAGGTTGTGAACTAAAAAGATAGCAATTGGGGTGAAAGATGATGAAAATCCTTCTCAAAAAAGGGTCCTAAAAATCACAATACACACTTAGTACTTGCTAATATGCTCAAATAAGCTATAACCTTAATCATGTCTCTAATTCTTGGTTCAACCTGCAATTTTCATAAAATAGTCGAAGTTGATAGGAAATTTCGGAATTTATTGTAAGGATTTAAAGAAATCTCTATTGAGGTATGTATGGCTAAAACCCCCTCCTCTTAGAAATTGAGTTTCCATGGTGTCCGGGAAAATGTTGTAAGTCCGAAATTTGATTGATGTAGTACTTGTTATGTCAAATGAATTGATGTGGTGAAAATGTATGTGGAAGGTGCTTCCCCATGTTTTTAATGAGCTATTTCTTTGTAAAATTGAGGATGTGGAAAGAACATGAGCTATGTGCTAAATTCCTAAATTTCAAGTCAAGGTTACATTGTGATTAATATGCCGAACTAGATGAATTCCTTTCTATGTTTATAACTTGAATTGCTTATGTATGTGCCTATGATCTTAAATGGCAAGGTTAATGTTGAAAATGGGAATAATGTGAAACGTTACTTATGGAATGTGGACTAGTGCCAAGTATGATATGGTAGTTGTGGCCCCAAGTATGGATGAATAAATACATGTGAAACCAAAAATTGAATTGAGATGATTAATGGAAAAGGGTAATGTCTTGTTAAGATGGCTTAGCCGATCAGGTCATGATCGGATGCCATGTTACACAAACATGGTGGCATTGTATTGATAATTGAAACCGGAAAGTGATAATGAAATAAGCGTAACATTTGGGAAAGATGACTTAGCCGGAAGGGCCGTGATCAGACTCCGCTCAAGAAAGCGGTGGTATTGATAATGATGATGCAACAATATGGAATGCCACAACCTAAAATTATGAAAACTATGTTAAAACTATGTGAATCTTATATATTGCTAACATGGTGATTGTTTGAAGCTTTCTTGTCCTTATGATTTTTGTTTACTCTTGTACGTTTGTTCTTTCTAATAGGATGGTGTTTAGTTATACATACTAGTACTATTCCATGGTACTAAAGTCCCTTTTGCTGAGGACGCTATATTTTTTAATGAATGTAGGTGGCTCCGTAGCGGACAGTGCCGATAGTGCGTAGCGGAGTATCATCCTCTCAAAGTCTTGGTGAGCCCCCTTTCTCCTCCAAGGGGTTATATTGTACATGTTTTGTTGTAGAATTCCACTTTTAAGGTATAGCCGGGGCTTTGTTGCTGGCATTGTCATAACTATCTTTTGTATCCTTAGAGGCTCCGTAGACGTTTGTGTGAGTTATGTTCGGATGTCGAATGGGTAAATGTACAATATAGTAATTCTAAACTCTAGTTCTTCTAAACTTTAACTGTATGAAATCTTGAAAACTTAACCATGAGTTTAGGTTTGTGATATGAAAATGAATTAACAATGTGGAATGTACAATTTTGCCATTGTCTATATAAACTAAAGCATGGGTTTCTTAATCATATTGAGTTGGGTAGAATGTGTTAAAATGGCTTGCTCAATTGGGTTCACAAGATTGAGCGCCAGTCGCGCCTCCCGAGATTAGGGCGTGAAAAACATGGTATCATTGCCTAAGATTTTAAAGTTCTTAGGATATCTCGGAGTCGTGTGTAGTAGAGTCCTTCTTATCAGTGTGTAGTTGACCACATCTATAGGTTGGAGGCTACTTGGGCATTAGAAATAACACCCTTCTTTGATATTCTAGATCATGCGACAATTGTGAAACTATTCCTCCTCCAACTAGTGTATTCGTTCAATTTTCAGTACATGGCACCTAAAAAGAAAGCCATGACTATCCAAAGAGTCAATGCTGCCCCAGGAGCGGTAGTCAACTCTGTAACTGATGATGCGGGTGATAACATGCAGGGTGAGGATATTCCCCTGACTGCTACACCAGTTTCTATACCTGCTGAGGGTGCTACTATCCCTCCTATTGATACTTCAATTCCTCCCTCAGCCCCAACTTCCGATTTTGGTAATGCTGATGGGGATCTTAGGGGAGCTATTCAGACATTGACTCAGCTAGTGGCCTCACAGGCCCAGAGGTCAAATGTTGCGCCCAGTTTATCTAGTCAGCAAGGGGATTCCACCAGTTCAAGGGTAAACAGATTTCTTCAGCTAGACCCTCCAGCATTTTCGGGTGCAAATTCAGAAGAGGACCCCTAAGATTTTATTGATGAGATGCACAAGATCCTCGGGGTTATGCATGCAACTGAGATAGAGGGAGTAGAGTTGGGTGCCTATAGTCTGAAAGGGGTGGCCAATACGTGGTTTACGTTGTGGGAAGATTCCCATGAGGAGGGGAGCCCTCCGGCGAGGTGGAGCGAGTTCGCTGATGCCTTTATAGTTCATTTCCTGCCTACTGAGACAAGGGCAGCCTGTGCAGTAGAGTTTGAGAACCTGAATCAAGGTAGCAGAAGTGTGTAGTACTATATGGAGTTTGCCCGCCTGTCCAAGTATGCTATTCACATGTTACCCACAATGGAGGCTAGTGTGCGCCGGTTTGTTCAAGGCTTTAATCCTTTGACTATTAATGAGGCTTCTATAGCTGCATTGAATTCTGACATGAATTATGGGAAGATGGTGGAATTTTCTCAGGCCACAGAAAATCGTAAACTGAAGAACAAGTTGGAGAGAAAGGGTAACAGAAAGACTCGATCTAAGGGAAACTTGGGTGAGTCACTAGGTGGGGGAAGATTATCTTTCCGAGGAGAATCATCAGGGTCGTCCCAGTCTATTGTAAAGTCTTCACCTAGTGCACCTCTATCAGGGCCCAGCAAGCAGTAGCAGTGGATTTGTTTCAGGCACACTCAGGACAACATGGGATCCCATCAGCGGGGTCAGTCAAGAGAGATATCCCAGCAGCAGCAGAGGTCCCCGTGCCCCAGGAGTGAGAAGATGCACTCAGGGATTTTCTATTTGGAGTTACCCGTATGCTATGGATGTGGGATAAGGGGCCACATTTAGAGGCATTGTCATACATCCCGCCAAGGTGTGGGTAGGGGCGGAAAACAGTCATCCAGTCAAAAAGTTGCTATATCTTTAGCCCCCTCTCTAGCTCAAGGTATCCCAGCACCTACGGGGCGGGGTGCAGCTAAGGGTGGTGCGCAGAGTTCCGGAGTACCTAGCCGGTTCTATGCTATGAGTGGTCGCCAGACTACATAGGCTTCTCCAAATGTTGTTATAGGTATTTTGACTGTCCAATATCATAATGTGTATGCACTTATTGACAGCTAAGGGTGGTGCGCAGAGTTCCGGAGGACCTACACGGTTCTATGCTATGAGTGGTCGCCAGACTGCAGAGGCTTCTCCAAATGTTGTTACAGGTATTTTGACTGTCCAATCTCATAATGTGTATGCACTTATTGACCCCGGCTCCACCTTGTCCTATGTTACCCTTTTTGTTGCTATGGAATTTAGGATAGAACCAGAACAACTTCATGAACCGTTCTCGGTATCTACATCGGTGGGTGAGCCTATTATGGCTGCACGAGTTTATAGAGGTTATGTTGTCATGGTACATGGCAGGGATGCTATGGACAATCTTATTGAGTTGGGGATGGTCTATTTTTATGTAACAATGGGAATAGATTGGTTTTATTCATGTTTTTCCAAGCTTGATTGTCGGACTAGAACTATAAGGCTTGAGTTCCCTAATGAGCCTGTTGTCGAATGGAAGGGAGATAACTTAGTGCCTAAAGGTCGGTTTATTTCTTATCTTAAGGCCGCAAATATTATCATGAAGGGGTGTATATACCATTTAGTTTGGGTCACGGACGCCGATGCCGAGGCATCTAGCCTTGAGTCCATGCCAGTTGTGAATAAATTTCTTGATGTCTTTCCAGATGAGCTCCCTGGGATCCGACCAGATAGGGAGATTGATTATGGGATCGATGTGATGCCAAGCATACAGCCTATATCAATTCCACCTTATATAATGTCATTGGCAGAGTTGAAAGAGCTAAAGGAACAATTGAAGGATTTGCTAGAGAAGAGTTTCATTCGGCCAAGTGTGTCGCCGTAGGGCTCACCGATTTTGTTTGTAGGGAAGAAAGATGGGTCGCTATGGATGTGTATTGACTACCAACAACTTAACAAAGTCACAATAAAAAATAAATACCCTCTACCTAGGATAGATGACTTGCTTGATCAAATGCAAGGTGATACGGATTTCTCAAAAATTGACTTGTGGTCCGGGTATCACCAATAAAAATAAGGGAGTAGGATATTCCAAAAATAGCTTTCATGACTCGGTAAGGGCACTTCGAATTTCTGGTGATGTCTTTCGGGCTAACAAATGCCCCCGCAGCTTTCATAGATCTTATGAATCGAGTCTTCAAGCCTTTTCTAGACTTTTTTGTATTAGTGTTCATTGACAATATTCTTGTGGATTCCCGAAGTCGATAGGTCCATGCTAACCATCACAGAGAAGTTTTGCAGACTCTTCAGCGGCACCAGTTGTATGCAAAATTTTTGAAATGTGAATTTTGGCTTGAATCTGTCGCGTTCTTGGGTCATGTCGTCTCCAGGGAAGGAATTATGGTTGATCCTCAAAAGATTGTAGCATTGAATAATTGGCATAGACCTACCACACCAATAGAGAATTGCAGTTTCTTGGGTTTGGATGGGTACTACAGAAGATTTGTGAAGGGATATTCTACTCTTGCCTATCCCTTGACTAAATTGATGCAGAAAGCAGTTAAGTTCCAGTTGTTCGATGCTTGTGAAATGAGCTTCCAAGAATTGAAATCAAGATTGACTACAACACCTGTATTAGCCTTGCCAGAGGGTACATAGGTATTTATAGTGTATTGCGATGCTTTAAGGATTGGGCTTGGGTCTGTGTTAATGTAACAAGGCAATGTTATAGCGTACGCCTCTAGGCAACTCAAGAATTATGAAAAAAACTATCCAACCCACGACATAGAGCTTGCAGCAGTGGTGTTCGCACTGAAGATTTGGCGACATTATGGGGTCCATGTGGATGTTTTTACGGACCACAAGAGCCGTCAATATATTTTCAACAAAAGGATTTGAATCTGAGGGAAAGAAGATGGCTAGAGTTACTTAAGAACTATGACATTAATATTCTCTATCACCCGGGAAAGGCTAATGTTGTGGCGGATGCACTTAGTCGAAAGTCTATGGGAAGTTTGGCTCATTTGAAGGCATATCAAAGGTCGTTGGCCCGGAAGGTTCATCAATTGGCTAGCTTGGGTGTTCGCCTTGCGAATCCTGATAAAGGAGGGGTAATTGTGCAGAATAGGGCTGAATCGTCGCTTGTGGCGGAGGTGAAAGAGAAGCAATGCAATAATCAATTGTTGTCACAACTGAAAGAGGGGATTCATAAACACAAGACCACATCTTTTTCCTTTGTCATGGATTATGGCACCCTATGGTACCAAGGCCGCCTATGTGTTCCGGATATTGACGGTCTTCGGGAATGGTTCATGGTAGAAGCTCACACTTCCAAGTAATCTGTGCACCCAAGTTCTATGAAAATGTATCATGATCTAAAAGAAGATTATTGGTGGAACAACATGAAAAAGGATGTGGTGGACTTTGTGGCAAGATGTTCGAATTGTCAACAAGTGAAAGCCGAACAACAAAGGCCAGTGGATTGGCTTAAAGAATAGATATTCTAATGTGGAAATGGGAGATGATCAACATAGATGTTGTGGTAGGTTACCGCGCACTCCATGCAAGTTCGACTCAATTTGGGTGATCGTGGATTGACTCACAAAATCAGCGCACTTCTTGCCAGTCAAATCTACTGACACAGTAGAATAGTATGCTCAGTTGTATATCAAGAAAATAGTCAGGTTGCATGGTACTCCATCCTCAATCATCTAAGATCAAGGGGCTTACTTCACGAACAACTTTGGAAGAAATTTCAGCACGGTTTGGGCACGGAGGTAAATCTTAGCACAACTTTTCACCCTCAGACTGACGGGCAAGCAGAGCGGCCTATTTAGATGCTTAAAGACATGTTGTGTGCTTGTGTTCTTAATTTCAAGGGTAGCTGGGATGATCATTTGCCACTCATAGAGTTAAACCATTTGAAGCATTGTATGGTAGGAGATGTAGGTCTCCCATTGGGTGGTTTGAGGTTGGAGAAGCTGAATTGATAGGGCCGGACCTTGTGCACCAGGCCATGGAGAAAGTCAAAATTATTAAGGAAAGCTTGAAGACTGCTCAGAGTAGCCAAAAGTCTTATTCGGACGTTCGTCGCTATGATTTTGAGTTTAACGAAGATGATTGGGTATTTTGAAGGTTTCCCCCATGAAGGATATCATGCGGTTTGGGAAGAAAGGAAAATTGAGTCCAAGGTTTTTCGGACCGTCATTGAGAGGATTGGTCAGGTGCAATACAAGCTCGAACTGCCACCCGAGATATCATTAGTAGACCCTGTCTTCCATGTGTCTATGTTGAAGAAGGTGGTGGGAGATCCATCCATTATTATGCCAGTTGAAACTATTGAGGTTAATGACGAACTGTCATATGAAGAAGTTCCAGTTGCCATTCTTGACAGGCAAGTCCAGAAATTGAGAATAAAGAAATTGCCTTCTTGAAAGTGTTGTGGCGGAACCAGCAGGTTGAGGAAGCCACTTGACAAGCCGAGGAAGAAATAAGAAGGAAGTACCCACATTTGTTTGTATAGCCATGTAATATCTCTTAGGAATTTGGTTCCTATGCACTCTGTATCCTGTGAATTGGTCTATATAAAAACTGTTCTGTTTCGTTTTGGTTATATGTTGCCTATGCGGCCATGGTTAGTATTGCACGGGTTATGTTATGTCTATGGATTATGTATATGCTATTAGAATATGTTTCTGGGGTTCTCTGACAGGTGGATAGGCCAAGATACAAGGGAAACTCCAGGAAATGTTTTGGATATTTAGGGATTTAGCCAAATTTGGGGCCGTTGATACGTTTCATGTTATGAAAAGATGAGGTTGCATAAAGATTGCTAATGAGTGAACCTTCATCCTCATTCGAGGACGAATGATCCTAAGTGGGGGAGGATATAAGGCCCCACGAAAATTTCTACTCAAAATCTGAAAGCTTGTAGTGCCAAGTTAGGTATATGTGTTAGAAAATTGTAAACTCGCCGTGGTTCTGACCCTTTTGACTGATCTATACATTAAAAAGTTAAGGAATACTGTTTTACAGAAAAGTGCATTTATGCGGTCGCATAATAGCTATGCGGACTGCATAGTCTCTGTAGAGTCAGGCAGTTTGATGGTTAATTTTGAGGTCAACTATGCGACCCATTATGCGATTGCATAATCATTATGTGGGCCGTATAGTCATCGCATAATCCCCTTGAAATTTTGCGATAGGTAGTTCTGCGATGCAATATGCGACCGCAGAACAGGTATGTAGATCGCATTCTTGTTGCATACCCGGGTAGTTTGTGTAGGTTTTTGAAGCCATTTTTGCAGTCCCTTTTGCGGGCCGCATGTCCATTATGCAATCGCAGATTGTGTCAGTGCTCCTATTTCCTAAATTTAAAAAACCAACCCCATCCCATTAAAAACACCCCATTAGACCCTTTTTTATTTTATTACACTGCAAAAAGGAGTGAGAGAGGAAGTTCTAAAGAGAGAGAGAGAGAGTAATCTTTATCAAGTCCCTACCCAACCCTTGCCTAAACCCTTGAAGAATTTCAAGTACAGCTCCTAGTCCTTCACCCTAAGAGATAAGAACTTGAGCCCTAACCTTTGGTTTCGAAATTTACACTAAAATGAGGAATTAGCTTGTGGGTTCATGGGTATAAAAATGGATTTTCTTGCATGAATAAAATATAATGGGTGAACTAAAAAGATTGCAATTGTGGTGCAAGATGATGAAAATCCTTCTAAAAAGGGTCTTAAAAATCACAATGCACACTTAGTGCTTGCTAATATGCTCAAATAAGCCAGAACCTTAATCATGTCTCTAATTCTTTGTTCAACTTGCAATTTTCATAGAATAGATCGAAGTTACTAGGAAATTTCGGAATTTATTGTAAGGATTTAAGAAAAGCCCTATTGAGGTATGTATGGCTAAAACCCTATCCTCTTATAAATTGAGCTTCTGTGGTGTCCGGGCAAATGTTGTAAATTCAAAATTTGATTGATGTAGTACTTGTTATGTCAAATGAATTGATGTGGTGAAAATGTAAGCGGAATGTGCTTCCCCATGTGTTTAATGTACTATTTCTTTGTAAAATTTAGTATGTGTGGAGAACATGAGCTATATGCTAAATTCCTAAATTTCAAGTCAAGGTTACATTGTGATTAATATGACGAACTAGATGAATTCCTCTCTATGTTTATAACTTGAATTGCTTTTGTATGTGCCTATGATCTTAAATGGCAAGGTTAAGTTGAAAATGGGAATAATGTGAAACGTGAGTTATGGTATGTGGCCTAGTGCCAAGTATGATGTGGTAATTGTGGCCCCAAGAGCTGATGAACTAACACATATGAAACCAAAAATTGAAGTGAGATGTTTAACGGAAAAGGGTAATGTCTTGGTAAGACGACTTAGCCGATCGGACTGTGATCAGACGCCATGATACACACACATGGTGGTATTGTATTGATAATTGAAATTGGAATGTGAGAATGAAATAAGGGTAACGTCTTGGAAAGACGGCTTAGCCGGTCGGGCTGTGATCGGACTCCGCTCAAGAAAGCGGTGGTATTGAGAATAATGATGCAACAATATGGAATGCCCCAACCTAAAATTACGGAAACTATATGAACCTTTTATATTTCTAACTTGGTGATTGTTTGAAGATTTGTAGTTCTTATGACTTCTTTTTGCTCTTATATGGTTGTTCTTTCTAACAGGATGGTGTTTAGTTATACATACTTGTACTATTCCATGGTACTAACGTCTCTTTTACCAGAGATGCTACATTTTTTAATAAATGTAGGTGGCTCCATATCCGACAGTCCCGATAGCGCGTAGCGGAGTATCCTCCTCTCAAAGTCTTGGTGAGCCCCCTTTCTCCTCCAAGGGGTTATGTTATACATCTTTTGTTGTAGACTTCCACTTTTGAGGTATAGTCGGGGCCTTATTGCCGGCATTGTCATAACTATCTTTTGTATCCTTAGAGGCTCCGTAGACGTTTGTTTTATGTTCGGATGTCGGATGGGTCAATATACTGTATAGTAATTCTAAACTCTAGTTCTTCTAAATTGTAACTGTATGAAATCTTGAAAACTTAACCTTGGCTTAAGGTTTTTGATATGAAAATGAATTAACAATGTTGAATATACGATTTGCCATTATCTATATAAATGAAAGCTTGGCTTTCTTAATCGTATTGAGTTGGGTAGAAAGTGTTAAAAAGGCTTGCTCAGTTGGGTTCACTCGATTAGGCACCGGTAGCACCTCCCGAGGTTGGGGCGTGACAATTTTGTTCATTGCGAAAGCGATGGGGGGCTCATGAACACGAAGAAGGATCGCCTAGGCGGTGTATAAGTTTGCAAAAATGGGTTTGGCTCATTTCATCTTATTTCTTCCATGGTGCCGACCTAGGAGCAATTTTGGAGCTCCATCTTCCTCATCCATGTCAAAGTAAGAATTCCCACATATATTTACATGGAAATTCATGAAAAATTAGAGAAAACTTGGGGTTTTGGTAGAAAACCTAGAAATTGATATTTTTAAATTTTGACCACGAATTTGGGCATGAAACTGATAGTAAAATATATGTTTGAGTTTGTGAGGTTATGGGTAAAGTTTATCTTTGAAGAATTTTGGAATCTGAGCATGTGGGCCCGAGGGCAATATTGTAAATTTTTCAATCGGGTTTATGAATTTTTATAAATTGGATTATCATGAGTAATTGAGCACATATTAATGGGTTTGCATAATGATTGTCTAGTTTTGGATCGTTATGCATCGATTTGAGTCTTCGGAAGGGCGTGGAATGCCGGATATGGAACTTCAGAGCGAGGTGAGTCTCCTTTCTAACCTTTTAAGAGGGAATTGTCTCCATAAGTGAATTAATTGGTTATGTGCTTCTATTTGTGGGGGATGCGTACGCACGAGGTGACGAGGGTCCGTGTGTAGCTACTATTATGCTTATGTCCGGGTAGTCTAGGACCTAAAATCATGCTTTACTTGAAAAAATTGTAGCCTTATTGATAGTTTAAATTGCTTTAATCGTATCGAAGTGGTAAATGATTTTGTAAAAGAGTTAAACTTCGTTTTCTCGACTTGTAAAAGAGAAATTGACACCTCCTTGAATAATTGTTTCCCCGATGAAGTTTTAATTGACTGTTTGAATGTGTGTTTCTATGCGTACCTGCATCACATGTATGATTCGCAAGCAGGGTAATTGTTTATTTATATTTGACCGCGTTGCATGTATGATTCGCGAGCGGGGTAATAGATGCATCTATGATTTACGCCATTCAACCCTTTGGTAGTGCACAACTTAAATATTATTGGATTGAGCCGTACGACCTCGACATAATTTGCACATGCTTGTATTGCTCGCCTTAAGATTCATAGATGTTGATATTTGTTCTCCCTAGCCTGAGATAAACATATAAATGATGAAAAAATAAATTTAGAAATTTCCTATAAATGAAAGAATTATTTACTTACCTCATGCTATTGAGTTACAACCATTTTTATGAAAATCCTCAATTTACTATATTATTGGTATATTATTATTGGACTACTAGTAAGTGTCGAAGTTGACCTCTCGTCTCTACTTTTTGGAGATTAGATGGGATACTTACTGAGTGCATGTTATTTTTGTACTAATGCTACACTTTCTGTGTACTTTTGTGAACATGCACATATGTCTCTAGTAGCCTAGTGGGTGTAGCAGCATGGTTTATACAGAAACTTAGGTGATCTGCATATCGCGAAACGACACGCAGCCAGTAGAGTCTCTTGCAGATTACTGTATTTACTTTCTATCCAAATTTGTATTCTGGACTGTTTATTCAATTTCATTTGTTTCTTCTAGTGATTGCTCATGCATTTATGACAACGGGTTCTAGGGTGGTTGTAGGATGCTTAATATTGAAAGTTGTAAATACTTTTATTTATTCAATGAAGAGTACTTTTTAATTGTTAAATTAAAGGAAATTTGGGTTCCTAAAATATTAAAATGAGAGTTAAATTAGTTATTTAATATTGGCTTGCCTGGCCGACGTGTCCGATACCATCACGACCTTTGATGGATTTTGGGTCGTGATAGTATAGCTATTTTTAGGGGGACAATATCCTAAAATCAAGCTCTTCTTGAATGAGAATAAAAATATCATTGATGGGTGTATAACGGATGGCTTTGAATGTGGATTCTCTATAATGACTGCTCACTAAATGCTTCTGATGTCAAGCCTTTAAGTCATTACCAATGATTGTGCTCCCTTCGGTATCTATCGTGTACCGGTTACACACTTTGGAACCGATACTGATTATTAATCGACATAACTTTTGTCTGCTCTCGGTTCCACGTGTCACCTCGCTGTTTAGCCACTTGTTATCGACTGATTTTACCCCATATAAATATTTAGAATTTCCTATGAAATAATATGCAAGTAGTTTACATGTGAATTTAAAACCCTAAATAATTTACACGCAAATTCAAAATTTTCAAGTAACTTACCTAGGGATTTTAAAAATATGCAGTTAATAATTACGTACAAAGGTTTTTCTATCCCGCGAATTTTCCTATATAATTCCCAGTAAAATCCCCATGTAATACGTGGTTTTCTGGTAGTGGTTTGTGTTGATACCAAATTTTTTCCTATATATTTTTTATATGTATAAATACCTTCAAAATAGCATATACATGCATATATAAGCATGCACAAGGGTATTACAATTCTTCCCATAATTTTAGGAATTTAAATTGATTTGTTTTCTTCCCTTTTATTAATAAAATACCAATAATTATTTCCCAAATTATTGTTAAGATTATTTATTCAGTTAATTTTTATATTTATGGAAAAATATGGTTAATATATTTTTTATGTATTTTTATAATTGCATTTGGTATTTTTAAGCTAAAATTGCATATAATTTGGATATTAGCACATTTAATGTATAATTACATTCTATATGCGTAAAATTTGTCCCTACAGTTTTAAAATTATAAATACATATTTTAAATCATTTTGGTACATAAAATTATTTTTCAAAAATTATTTATTATTTATTATTAATTAAATAGGAAAAATTATCTATTTAAATTATAGCTAGATTGGCATTTCAATTTTAGCCTCAATTAAACCCAATACCCAGCCCAATTTTTAATCAAATTACACAAGCCCAATACTCGCCTGACCCTAACGAACCTACTTGACCCGCCTCTTGTTAGGTCATGGTCGTTGATCATTTTGATCAACTGTCCAGATCTCCCCTTTCCTAATTAAACTAACCTATACCCCCCTAAACCTAATTCATTTTCACGACCAACCCCACTGCCCTAAAATCCTCTCAGCTTTCAAACTCTCTCAACCTAACCCTAATCTTCAAACGCCGACCTCCCATCTCCGGCCATCTCCAGTGACCACTCTTCAACCCTAAGCCTCCAATGGATCCTCCATTGCCTTGCTCATCTTCTCTAAGGCCTTCAAGGGCCCTGGGCCACGCGACTTGTATCTAGGGTTTTCTTTTTTGTCTATTCATGGCTACTCCGGTGTGATTTCGAGCAAAATCACACTATATTTATTACGATCTTTGAAGTTTCTAAACAGGTTCTTCCATCTCTATTTGGGTTTCTTTTGAAACCCTAATTTTTTTTTGCGTCTCTTAGATTTGTGCTATTTTTAAACGATTCGAGTTTGTTCCTTTATGTTTTACACTATTCTTGAACCGCTTTTGCAAAAATCATCAATTTCAAGTTGTTTTTACCTTCTTCTTAAATTAGGGTTTTCAGAACTTCTTCTAAAACGTTGTTTGAACTGATTCTTTATGTTTAAACTTTTATCTCTTGCATATTTTAACTGATTCTATGATTTTACTACCTCTTCGACTCGCCTATGTTGAAAACCCTGATTTCGTAAGTACTAATTTTGGGTTTCTAAATTTTTATTTTGATAACTTGTTCGGTTAATCTGTATGTTTCTATTATTCAGTGATGTTTGCCCTATGTTTGCTTTTTAAGGTTCCTAATCATGGTTATCCCTGCCTATTGTATGATTTTGCCCTAACTTGTTCTCAAATGTTTCTGATTCTTTACTTCTCCTACTTGTATCATGCTTAGCCTACTAATTCAGACTATGCTCCACATGAATCTTTAATTCATTATGATTTTTGTCCTACTCGATTTGTTAGAATTATGGTTTTTGCTTATTATGTTCTTGTTCTTATAAAGTTGTGCTAAATCGGTGCTATTTTCTACTTTTGAATCCTTGGATCTTTGTGATTGATCTTTCACTAATTTCGCATGTTATTTCTAACGATATTACCTTGTAAAATGTTTTATAACCTTATTCTGCGGTCAATATTCTATAAATTGATTGCTCAAGTCTTTCCTTGATTGAAGTGTGTTGAAACTGGCCTCTTTTACATATTGTGTACTTGTACTATGCAAAAAATATTTCCTTAATTGGCATATTTAGCCTTATACGATTTCCTTCCTTATTTGTTATATGTCTATTACCGTTTTGAAGTTAACTCCTCAATTAAAGGGAGTACTTACCTTGATTTCCTGACTGATTGATTCTGATTTCCTTAATTACTAATGGATTTTGATTTTTACCTTATTTACTACCTGCTTTCAAACCAAAAATACCCTAGTCTTTCATTAACACAAAACACGAACTCTTGGTACAAAAAACTCACACACTTAAAACTTTTATGCTCTCTTTTGTGCTACCTACTACTGCTCTAAGTTAGCCGGCTGCAAGCCAGGGCTAACCATTGTGTTCTCTTGCTCTTTCACTTTGCTTGTTGCCTTCCTTACTGGTATGTTCTAGTTTCAATTCAAAGTGTGAACAACAATATGATTCTTTTATTGCTTCAGTTCATTCTGTTTCTAGTTTGCTTCTATTTGTGGCTTTGTTGTGAAGTCTATAATTAATATGTTTACATTGTTAGCATGTTATAAACTTCCCTTCTTTTACAATTAATGTGTTACCCCCTCTGTTTGTTTCTGAGCATTGCTAGACCTTTGCTTGATTATGTGTTTGCAATTAAGTGTCCCATTAATCCCAAACCCTCTGACACCTGTTTGTGATTACTGAATTTACTTTGGTACTGTGACTACTAGCTATGTACGAACATGTTTTAAGATGTTATGGTTGGGCTGTTATTCATTAATCCAATCTCTTTTTAAACTGCCTCTGTGGTTTTACTAAATTATATTCGAACAAACTTCTTTTTAATACAATTTTCACTAAAACCTTTCAACTACTTCTAGATTAATAAGTCCTGCCCCCTCCAGTATGTATACTGCCTTGGGATCCTCTTAAGAACCCCCTGAACTCTGTCATACTGAGGCTGGCCCTTTCACACTGTACTTATTCAATTTGGTTACTAGGTTTAGGTGTAAGCACTGCTCGGGATCCTTGAGGTCCTTAGGGAACTTTGATGCACCTGGACTATAACATTGTCTATGGAATTGAGGTATTTGAGGCCATTGGAGGCTTTGGAAATCTAGGCCTAATTGAAGGCTCCCTATAGAATAGCTTCTTATATTCTTATTGACTTATGAAATTCATTCATATGGTTTGTAATAATTTTTAAACAGATATTGGGGTAATTAGTAAAAAAGGATGGGTAGCAGCATGTTTGTGGGAGTAATACGGGTAGAGATCATGCTCACAGGACTTTACATTTTTTATTTGATTGCTTTAACAAGTAGAAATCATACTATAGGACTTTACACTTAATCTGATTGCTTTACCAAGTAGAAATCATGTTTATAAGGCTTTACATCTTGTCATGTTTATCTCACCCTGCTAGAAACAATGCCCATAGGTTTCAAATAACTCTGTAATAGAAATCACATCTTTAATATCTTAAAATCAACTTAACTAATAGATGTCATGCCTATAGGATTTAATCTAGATTATGTTATGACAAGTGTTATGTTTGATTTCATGTTTGCAAGCCTTAAAATCATCCTAACAAGTAGATGAAGTGCCTATAGGATGTAATTTAACCCAAATTCTATTTTAATAAGTGTTATGTATGTTTTCATGCCTACAAGTCTTTAAAATCAGTATTAAATCTAGATGTCATGCCTATAGGGAACATTATCAAATTCTGTCTATGGATCTCGTCTAAGTTAGTTTAAATAACACAATTCGGTTATCGTTTAGTTCACTTCTGAATTGGTTTAATTAAGTATTTCATATTTCCTGAAACAAGTTCTTTAAAACTACCTCAATCTATCGTTAGATAACACACCTATAAGTATTACAAAAAATTCACTTCAAAACCTGCTTTGTTTTCACTATAAAAAAAAAGAACTAATCAATGCTCCACGTATAGGCAAGCCTTAGGGCATTTTTCTGCAACTCTAAAACTATTTTATTGCTTAATGTTCTTTTTTTATCTTAACCGGCTTCAAAAACCCAATAGATAACTGCTAGGATCATTACTCCTAAGTATTGCAAACAATAAATTGCTTGCCTCCTACATGTTCCCCTGAGCATCCTACCTTAAGATATTGTTTAGTAGAAGGCCCTTAATTGTGTTTGAGTCATGTTATTTCTATGTCTTGTTTGAGGAGGAAATTTTGAGTCTCGAATTGCTCCCTTTATCCTATGTGCTAAAAGTCCTAATTGTTTTCGCTTGTCGCCTTAGAATTTTTCACCTTTAAAACCTTAGGGGTTTTTCTAGAACCACCTATAGGTAGAGGTCCTAAATCCCTCCAGGACCATTAAGAGGGTATGGGTAGCAGCATGCAATAGAGATCGTTCTTCAAACACTCACTTTGCATGACCACTAAGGGGATGGGAGGGTAGATATGGATATGATGACCGGTGCGCTAATGTCACGTGTAGCCCCTTTTGAAGGAGTGATTACCAGGTGTTGTACTGATGTGATCTTATAGGCTGACCAACCTAGGACCTCCCTCTTCCCAAATTCTCTTTACCTGAAACTTTACTTCCCCTTTTTATGCACATGACCTGTTTAAATTCTTGTTATACAATGCCCAACATGCTCTGCCTGCAATTGTTTTCTTAAATTGTTTATTTTGTTAATGGACTAATTTGTAAGTATAACTTCGGTCGGGACCCACAGTTGTTGACAAAGAGAGGTGCCTAACACCTTCCCTTCGAGATTATTTCGAGCCCTAACCCTAATCTTTGGTAATGCAAACCAATCCATGAGTTAATTACTCTAGGTCACCTAACGCATCTTAATTTGTTAGGTGGAGACTCTTCAAATACCCAATTCCCAAAAGAAAATGAGTTATCACCCCCCATGAATGTCAAAATCCAGACTTCTCCCTCCCACGAGGGAGGAGGAAAAAAGGGGGCGTGACGGTTTCTTCATAGAATGCATGTTTTGAAAAAAATATTTATTTTCCCAAAAAATAATTTTTGGGTAAAAAATTTTCTTGTACTAATAAAACTTCAACTTTTTTTCAAATAAATACAGTTGTATTGGGAAAAATTGAGTTCATATATATTGATTTATTGAAAGATGACATGTCATGATACGTAGACTGGTCAAAGAATGATGATCAACAAAGAATTATTAAAGAGGCACGAGTTACAATAGACACGAGCAAAGATTTAAGAGACGCGGTGTTTGCACCTCTTTATGTTCAAAAGTCAAGATAAAAGAATGAACCTGATAGCAAAAGAGGGTACGGATACAACATTTAATAGGCATTAATTACTGAAAATGTTAGAGAATCTGTATTAAATTATAATGATTACCATTTATAACGTATCATTAAATGCCTTTAATTGTCTATAATGACCTTATTATGACAAAGGCAAAACGTATCACCTAGAAATAGTTATAAAAGCGGAAGCCTGATCATTTGTAAACACACGAAATGCTATTGAAATATACTAATTTACTTCGCTTTCAATTCAACTTTTATTTATATCCATTATTCCTATTTCTATTTGATTATTGGTAACCCGAGTTCTTCTAAAATAAGCTTTGGCCAAAATCCCACTTTTTTGGTTAAACAAATTGGTTCTGTTACAGGGAATCTGATAATCGTTTTGCTTTCTTATTTCAATTCTCTCATCAAACAACTTACTATGTTGAATATCAATGACAACAGTCAACAAGATC
This sequence comes from Nicotiana glauca, assembly GCA_026770625.1. Lineage (NCBI taxonomy): Eukaryota > Viridiplantae > Streptophyta > Magnoliopsida > Solanales > Solanaceae > Nicotiana > Nicotiana glauca. The sequence goes on from MU724521.1 coordinate 119,045, forward strand.
TTCAACAAGAAGAAAATAATGTGGGTGAAAGACCCCACCCCCTTCACCAAGTGATTCATAGCATCAATCACGAGAAGGAACTCCAGATGGCTCTGAAACAAATAATGGGGTTGCAAATCAAAATGGAGTCGAGGCGTATCAAATGCTGGAGTTGTGAATGAGCAAGCACACAATGATGCCTTAAAAATCTAATTGTTCAACAAGTCAATAATGCTCTCCGTGCTATTACTATGCAGTTGCCAGTTGCGCCACCAACTCTGAATCAGAATACATTGGAAAACCCACGTTCTGGGCTCGTTCATTCAGGCATCGGTGGAACTCCAAGTGCGTCTCGTGATGGCGAACCAGGTAACATAGTTAATTCTGATTTGCAAAAAGTTAATTTTAACCCTGCAAAAGCATCTCAAGGAACAAAGCGAATGCATAGGGAAAATACCTGGAGTACCACCTGTAATCAAAGGAATAGACATGGACAAATATTCACAACAACCATGGAAGCCTAGTGCTGTTGTGGTGCCAATTCCAAAGAAGTTTAAAATGCATGATATTCCAAAATATGATGGCACAACTGATCCACAAGATCACGTGACTACATTCACAACTGGCGTGAAAGGCCACGATTTAACCAAACAAGAAATCGAATCAGTATTGGTCAAGAAATTTGGTGAAACACTCACCAAGGGAGCATTGACATGGTATTCTGTCTTACCCGAAAATTCTATAAATTCTTTTGCTGAGCTTGCAAATTCATTTATCAAAGTGCATTCAGGAGCTCAAAAAGTCGAGAAAAGAATGGATGATATTTTCAAAATCAAGCAAGGAGATTCAAAGTTGCTTAGAGAGTTCGTAGATAGATTCTAGCGTTAAAGAATGATGTTACCATGCGTACCAAAAAACTGAGCAGCTATAGCCTTTACCAGTAATTTGAATGAGAAAAGCTCAGAAGCCACGAGATGACTCAAGAAAAGTCTTCGTGAATTCCCTGCAACAACTTGAAATGATGTTTACAACATATTCAATACGAAGCTAATGATAGAAGAAGATATTATCTCGTGATCCCAAAAAGAGGAAAAGGTAAGTTCAAGATAGGCAGAAACCAAAAAAAGGTTCGGTAAAAATAGATACGAACCATATATGTGCCCATCGAGAAAAGATTCACGATCAAAGCAGGACAATTCAAGGTATGATCATAGATCAAGGAATAGATAGTCGGGTTCATTATCAAGGTTTGGGAACGATCGAAACACACGAGAGATGTGAGCTGATGATAGAAACTTGAAGGTAAGATTGGCGGTTATAATTTTAATGTCAGCACTTTCGAGTTAGTAGCCGTATTAAGAAGCATGGGTGATAAGGTACGGTGGCCAAAAGAAATGAGATCAAATCCAAATAGGTGTAATCGTGACCCCTGGTGCGAATTTCACTACGATCATGGTCATAAAATAGCAGATTGAAGGTTGCTACAAGGGGAGGTCGACCATCTATTGAAGCAAGGGCATCTTACTGAATTATTTAGTGAAAAAGGTAAGAAAGCATACATGAAGAACATGCAAGAACCCCCTAAACCTCCTTCTCCGAAAATGACTGTTAATGTTATAAGCAGGGGTGAGAAAATCAATGGTGTAACATATACGGCAGCCAATAAAGTTTCTAAAGTTACAATTACTCACGAGAAGAAGGATTGACACGCATTGGAGGAAGAAAGTATTACGTTCGATGATACGGATGCGAACGCCGTGTTAACTCCACATAACAATGCACTGGTAATTTCTCTACTTGTATGTACTAATGTGAAACGAGTTTTAATTGATCCAGGTAGTTCCGTGAACATTATTTTTCTAAGAGTACCAAGAGATATGCAAGCAGAAGATAAACTAGTACCTAAGGGACATACCCTGTCTGGCTTCGATAAATCAAGCATTGTGATAAAAGGGGAAGTAACACTTACAACATTCGTAGAAGAGATGGTAAAAGATACGAAGTTTCAGGTGGTAGATATGGAAATAACCTACAATATAATTCTTGGGAGACCATGGATTCACGAGATGGATGTTGTTCCATCTACCTTGCATCAAGTTATGAAATTCCCATCACCAAGGGGAAAATGTCAAATTTGTGGGAATCAACAGACTTCCAGAAGCATCAATTTTGTAGCAGAGTCAAGTACGAAAAACGAAGAAAAGTAGCAAATACAGAGTCCAGTTGAGGATATCACGGCGCAAACCTCATCTGAACAAGGGATAATAGATGTGGACTCAAGGCCCGATTCCATTCAAGAGCCAGAAGAAAATAAATATATCGAAACAACAATTGAAGAACTAGAGGCTATAGATTTGTTTGCACAATGTCCTGAAAAGAAAGTCTATATTGGGACCAACTTAAGCCACGACATGAAAGGTAAGTTGATTGAATTTTTAAAACCTAGCGTAGATTTTTTTTGCCTGGTCCCATTCTGATATGACAAGAATATCCCCGGAAGTAATGAATCACAAGTTAAATGAAGACCCATCGTATCCACCTATCAAACAAAAGAAGAGAAAGCATGGGACTTTCAAAAACCAGGTGATTCAAGATGAGGTTCAAAAACTATTAGAAATTGGGTCTATTCGTGAGGTAAATATCCTAATTGGTTAGCCAATATTGTAGTAGTACCAAAAAAGAATGGCAAATGGCGAGTTTGTGTAGATTACACCGACCTTAAAAGAGCATGTCCTAAAGATTCTTTTCTATTGTCACATATAGATCAACTGATTGATGCTACCGCAAGACATGAATTGTTAAGCTTTTTAGATGCGTATCCAGGGTACAATCAGATCAAAATGGACCCCCTAGATGAAGAAAAAACTTCATTTATAACAGACAGTGGGACTTACTGTTTTAAAGTAATGCCCTTTGGTCTCAAAACCGCTGGTGCCACATATCAAAGATTGGTGACCAAAATGTTTCAAGAACATTTGGGAAAAACTATGAAAGTCTACATAGATGATATGCTTGTCAAATATCAACAATCAAGAGATCATATATCGCATTTGACTAATACATTTCAGATCTTACAAAAATTCAATATGAAGCTAAATCCCGAGAAATGTGCATTCGGCATTTCATCAGGTAAGTTTTTGGGTTTTCTTGTTTTGAACCGTGGTATTGAAGTAAATCCCGCGCAGATTAAACCATTGAACAAATTCCTGACATGGTTACAAATAAGAAAGAGGTGCAAAGACTAACGGGAAGAGTTGCAGCCTTGGGAAGATTTGTTTCCATGTCGTCAATAAAATGTTATAAATTCTTTTTTGCTCTTAAAAAGCAAGACCGGTTCGAATGGTCCAAAGAGTGTCAACAAGCAATCAAAAACCTGAAGACATACCTGTCAAATCCACTGCTTCTCACAAAAACCGAAGGTCGGGGAAAGGTTATTTATTTATTTAGTCGTTTCAAAAGTAGCGGTGAGTGCTGTTTTAGTTGGTGAAGACCAAGGTAAACAATCTCCAATTTATTATGTTAGCAAATCGTTATTAGACACGGAGATACGGTATCCTCAATTAGAAAAGCTTGCACTTACTTTAATCATGGCATCTAGAAAACTAAGACCTTATTTTCAATGCCACTCTATTTCCGTAGTAACTGCTTATCCATTACGTAATAAATTATACAAACATAAATTATCGAGTAGGTTAGCTAAGTGGGCCATAGAATTGAGTGAATACGATATCATATATCAACCTAGAACTGCCATAAAATCTCAGGTGTTAGTAGATTTTTTGGCTGATTTTAGCCATGGGATACAATTAGAAGCTGAAAAGGAACTAAAAGTGTTTAATGGGTGTAATTCGGTAATTTGGACCTTATTTACTGATGGATCATCTAATGTGAAGGGGGCACATTTAAGAATTATTTTGGTACCACCTACGAGGGAAATCATTCGACAAGCCATAAAATATCATCCTATAACTAACAATGAGGCAGAGTATGAGCAGTGATTGCAGGTTTAGAACTGGCACATGAACTTGGTATTGATCAGATTGTAATCAAAAGCGATTCACAGCTCGTGGTTAGTCAAATGTTGTAGACTTATACAGCCAAAGAAGCACGAATGCAGCAATACTTAGAGAAGACATGTGATCTGGTTAAAATATTCCAGATTTGGAAAGTCGTGTAGATACCAAGAGAGGAAAATGTTGAGGCAGATGCCTTAGCTAATCTCGCATTTGCGGCGGACGTGATGAATAACGAAAATGCTTCTGTAATTCATTTGTTTCATTCAGTACTCGATCATGACAAAAATGCAATAAATTTCAATAACTTGACTTGGGATTGGAGGAATGAAATTGTCGCTTTTTTCAGTATGGAACCATCCGTGAAGACAAGAAAAAGGCTCACGTGCTTCGTAAGAAGGCTGATCAGTACTGCTAAAAGCAAGGCAACCTTTATCGAAAAATGTTCGGTGGCCCCTTAGCGAGATATCTCGGGCCTTCTCAAATAGAATATGCAATGAGAGAGATACACGAGGGGCATTGTGGAAATCACGCAGGAGGAAGATCACTGGTAAGAACCATGATTAGAGCAGGCTATTATTGGCCTAAAATGGAAGAAGAAGCGGAAAATTTCATGGCTAAATGTGATAAGTGACAAAGATATGATAACAATATGCATAAACCTGTGGAGTTGTTACATACGATCATTGCACCGTGGCCTTTTATGAAATAAGGCATGGACATCGTTGGTCCACTACCACAAGCAAAAGGCAAGGTAAAATTCCTACTTGTACTCACTGACTACTTTACTAAATGGGTAGATGCAGGAGCATTTAAACAGGCATGGAAAAAAGAAGTCAGAGATTTTATTTGGCGAAATATCATATGTTGATTATGTGTACCAAAGAAAATTGTGTGTGATAATGGCCCGTAATTTATAGGCGCACAAATCACAGAATTTTTTCAAAGTTGGCAGATCAAATGGATTACCTCAACATCTTACTATCCGGTGGGTAATAGACAAGCTGAATCAACAAATAAAGTTATTGTCAACAATTTGAAGAAACGATTGGAAGAATCCAAAGGCAATTGGCCGGAATTGCTACCTTGTGTTTTATGGGCATATCGCAACACAGCAAAAACAAGCATGGGTGAAACACCATTTTCATTAGTGTACGGGGCTGAAGTATTGATCCCAGTGGAGATAGGAGAACCTAGCATGAGATATAAACAAGTGACTGAGGAATCCAATAAAGAGGAAATGCGACTAAATCTTGATCTACTTGAAGGAAAAAGTGAAGATGCATTAATATGGATGGCAACACAAAAATAAGTCGTGGAACGATACTACAATCGAAAAGCTTGTCTAAGATACTTCAAGATTGGGGACTTCGTACTCAAGAAAGTTTTTCAATCCACAAAGGCGACTAATGCAGGAAAATTAAGTCTAACCTTATCGTCTTCTGGACTAACCAAAATTCTTTTACTTCTTGCTACTAAAGTAAAGATTCCTTGGCAAAAGCGTTTAGGAGAGTAAAGATGAATTAAATGGAAGAAAATAAAAGGCACACCAGCCATATTGGCGAAATACCTCAAACAAGCAACAACTCTCCACATAATAGGGCCAATTTGTCCTAAAAAGACATCAAAAAATGACAGAATTAGGATAACAGGGTCAATAGCAGGATTGAAACCCAACGTGAAAGGGAATGTATTGTCACACCTGCTTTTTACCTACTACACCCCATGAAGGGGAGTAAATGAAGTTTTTCCAATTAAAGGACAATCGAAACGAGATTTATTTATTTAATTTAGAGTCTCCACTTGGGATTGACACCGGTTAGAAACCCGAATCGAGGAAAAGAATGACTCTGTTTAACAGTCCACGAATCAGAAATTCGGATAAGGAATTCTGTTAACCCGGGAGAAGGTGTTAGGCATTCCCGAGTTCCGTGATTCTAGCACAGTTGCTCAACCGTTATATTTGGCTTAAATTATCTGATTTTAACAATTATGAACCTATGTGCAAATTTTAACTTTAACCGCTTTTATTTATTATTTTTAACAAGAATTGCAACGTCGTGAAAATATGACTCGAACCACGTCACATAAATGCCCCCGTGGTTGTTAACACATTCCGACTTCGTTGAGATTTGGATTTGTGTCACATAAATGTGCACCCGAGTTTAGGGAGATAATGTCATTGAAATACATGCCTAAAGAGACTAACGCGTTATTATCTTTGGAGAGGGCCGTGAAATTCACTAAGCGACCCGTCCCGAAATCTATGTATTTTAATGTATACAATTAACGAGGGCCCCGCAATCTATGTATTCATTTGGTGAGGCTTATCTCATTCATTGTTTTAAAGGGCAATACTAGAGCAAACTACAATTTTCTACTTAATCTTGTCTCTAATAATAAAAGAAAAAGTCTTAATCACTTAATATTATAAAGTCGGGCTTCAAGTTAAAGTCCGAATCCAAACAAAAGGAAGAAACTTTTAATTTAAACCCGCTACCTAACTTAAAATCCATATCTGTGTTAAAAGTCTTAAACTCATTTTTCATGATATTATCATAATTGGGGCCTCGCATGTTGGACTTCAGAATCAATCCAATACAAGGAAATTCAGACCTCCATGCCTTCCCAAACCAATTTAGGCCCAGTTAGTCTTTCTGATTTATTGATAGGCCTATCTAATATTGGTCAAATTATGCCATCACATGTTTTATTCAGCAGCTATCCAGCAAATTAATGTATGAATTCTTGACACTAACATTTATTAATTAGCCTTAGTTATTAAACACCAACATTTTATGTATTGCAGGTTTGATTAAACGCTTCCTGTTCCAATCGTAAACAAGTTTTATACGATTAAACTAATTGAAGCTTACTCCATGTTCGACTTAATAGAAGGAATTTGTGTCATTGCTTATTACCTAATTGAAGCCAAGTAAACAACTAGTTCTAGCCAAATCAACTCTACTTAGACAATTCACGCCATTACTAACGAAATATAGAGGCACAAACAACCCTGGGCAATTTCAAATTGATACAAATCCACCGATAAGACCCACAGTCCACAAATTACAAAAACAGTCCAAAGTTATTACTCATACAAATCAACACTTAACTACGTTAAACAACTATATCTAATATCTATTTAACTACTAGTATGTAACAGTCCAGCAGGCACATTTTCAGGATCAATAATCGGGCAGTTTCATTCCATTTTTTAAGCTCGGAATTAAAGCAGAGATTCAAATGTATACCTGAATGTTGCAACACAACAACAAGAAAAAGAAGATCAGCAGCAACAGTCATACAAGCAGTAGCAATGGAACAGTTTAAAACAGCCAACACAACACCTAAATAGACCAAAATGAAATCCAGCAATCCACAGAATCACAGCAACCAATAATTGACCCCAAAACAATTCAATTGAAACCAAATACCAATCGAAATACAATCAGAAACACCCCCTAGAATCCAGCAACCAGAAGCTGAACTCGAAAATGTAACTTGATAATTAGAACTGAAATTTTTTTCAAGTTTCAATGGAAAGGTAGTTTTTACAGTTTGAATCCCAGTATCTTTCAAGTGTTTTTCAAGCTCTAAAAGAAAACAAACTCTCAGGATCTATTTAGACTAAAAACAAACTCTCAAAAAAACTGATCTCTAAGAACTGATTCCAGGTTTGTTTTTCAGTGCTTTCAGGCTATATCCGATTGCTTTAAAAACTGGCCTCAATGTTCTCAAAATGCTCTCTCAGACTCTCAATTGAATGCCTTCTCTCTATCTCTCTCAAACTGATCCAAAAGGGAAGCCCCCTCACTCTGTCCAATATGCCTCTCATTTATACCCAAATTCGTGATCTTTTTTTTCCAGCTCCTAAGAGCACTTCCAATCATTAATAAACTATTTCCTCCCATCCCTTCTCTGATTTTTTCCACTCAAAACACTAAGACAGAAGTGTCAGTTACCCCATTACATCCTATTTCACTATTTTATTTCCTTAGTTATGGGCAACATGGTTTTCTAAATTAAAAGTGCCCTGATTGCCCATGCTGTCATTTTACCCTCAGTTCAACTTTTCAAATTAAAGCCCCCTTGAATATCTACCTTAAGCTTCGATTGGTTGTAACTCAATTCAAAAACTATAACGACCCGGCCGGTCATTTTTAGAATTTACATCCCTATCCCCCATTAACTGCTTTCCCTAAGTTCATTTTTGCTATTTTGATTTGTCGGGACGTTCAGTATTAGGATTCGGAGTGTTTTGGGACACTTAGTCCCTAAATGAGAGTTTAAGAGTTAAAAAATAGCCGTATTATTCGGAACAGTGTGAAAATGACCTCGGAATGGAAATCTGATAATTCCGTTAGCTCCGTTAGGTGATTTCGGGGTTGGGAGCGTGTTCGGAATGTTATTTGGAGGTCCGTAGCTCATTTAGGCTTGAAATGCCGAAGTTTGAATTTTTGAAGTTTCCGGTCCGATAGTGAGTTTTTGATCCGAGGGTTGGATTTGAATTCCGGAAGTTGCTGTAGCTCCGTCATGTCAATTGGGACGTGCATGCAAAATTTCATGTCAATCGGACGTGTTTTGGTCAGGTTTTTGATCGAAAGAGAGTTTGGTTGGAATTTGAAGTTCTTAGGTTCAAATGATTGATTAATTCGAGTTTCCGGTGTTGTTTTAGGTGGTTTAAGGATTGGCACAAGTTTGAATGATGTTATGGGATATGTCCGTAGGTTTGGTTGAGGTCCGGGGGGCCTCGGGTGTGTTTCGGATGCTCAACGGGGCAATTTTGGGACTTAGAGTATTGCAGAAAAATCCACTCATCTGTTGCAGACATTTCCTCTCTGCGATCGTAGCCTTACCCATACGATCGCATAGTACACTTTCAGAGGCGGGCTTTTTCTTTCAATGCGATCGCAAAGACTTGTACGCGATCGCATAGTTCTGTTCCCCCTTTCTCTGCGTTCGCATTCCTTCTACCGCGCTCGCATAGTAGAGTTTAGGAGCTGGGCCTCAGGGCCAAAATCCTTCTACGCGATCGCATGGCCAGGTACATGATCGCATAGCTTCACCTGATTCTCTTCTGCGATCGCAGGCCTTAGGCTGCTTTCACATAGTACTAATTTTGGGCCTTCAAAATTTCCTTCTACGCGATCGCATACCTTTTCATGCGATCGCATTGAATAAAATCCCTAGGCAGATATAAACGTTTCAAAACGAGGGTTCTTCCATTTTTAACAAAAACTCAAGCTAGAGAGCTCGGATTTGAGAGATTTTTCGAGGGCTTTCAGAGGCAACAATTGGGTAACGATTCCTTACTCCTCTATGACTAAAACCCACTAATCTAATCGTGAATTCAACCTTTAATTTCGGATTTTTGAATAAAAATTGGGATAAAGTTCTTAGACCTAATTGTGAAGATTTAAAGGGGCATTTGACCTCCGATTTGGAAGATTTTTATATGGTTAGACTCGTGAGAGTACGGGGTTTCAGAAAATGTGAAAATTATTCGATTCCGAGATGTTGGCTTGAGGGGCATTTTGGTCATTTTACCTATTTTCGCGCCTTAGCTTTAATTTCAATAGTGGAATCAGTTGTTTGCAATATTATTTATGATTTGTAATTGAATTGAATAGATTTGGGCCATTTGGAGCCGGATACTCGTGGCAAGGGCATCATTCCCTAGTGGATTTCGCACCGGTTCGAGGTAAGTGGCTTGCCTAACCTTGTGTGGGGGACTTCGTCCCTTAGGATGTAATAATTGGTAATTGAATGCCTTGTACGTGAGGTGACGAGCACGTACTTGAGCAAATTATTGAAACCCGGATTTTTATTTAATTACTTGATTTGGAGTCTCTTTCATATTTCCCTTACTTTACTTGCTTTTATAGCCTGTGCTAGCGTAGAAGAGCATGTTTAATTGATTCAAGCTGCCTATTTAATTAAATTGTCTTAACTGTGATTACGTGGAGCATGTTAGGCCAGTATTCTTTGATGCCTTGTATTGTTGTACTTAAATTTCTGAGTATTTCTCTGATGTTGGTTGCGCATTTACATTGGGACTACGGATGCGGTACTCCGGGAGTTCCCCCTTGTTTGTTTACTTTGGGACTACGGGTTTGATTCCCGGGAGATCCCCCTGCACATTT
>MU724523.1:4702-45848 GCA_026770625.1 Nicotiana glauca
AAAATAATGAATTACCAATTCAAATTTGGGAGTAGTTCCAAATTGGAGTTTTAAAAACTATTTTTTTTTAAACGAAAATAAAGAAATTAAAAAACTTTCAGTGAAAAATATTAAATAAAGTAATATGCTAATAAATATTTCTATTAAAAATGTAATAATATTAAATATTAGATGATATAACAAAGAAAAATACATAACAAAAAACTTATTCAATGCGCTCCATGTATAAGTCCTGTTAGTTTAACAGAAATTTTGTTCATTAAAATTTAGATAATATATTAATAAAAAATAAAATTTAAAATAAAATAAAAAGCGAATATTAAATATTGATTAATATAATAAAAAATATATAGAACAAAAAAGTTATTCACTAACTATATAAGTACCCTTGATTTAATAGAGATTTCATTATTAGGTATATCGAAATTGACAAGTAAGATGACAATTGAATTTTATTAAAGCAATACAATCTAATAGGATCAAACAAGACCGATCATAATTTAATTTAATTAATATTTTTTAATACTGATTGTGCATCGCGCGGGTACGACTACTAGTACTTAATAAAGTAATATGCTAATAAAACTTTCTATTAGCAATGTAATAATATTAAATATTATATGATATAATAAAGAAAAATACATAACAAAAAGTTATTCAATGCGATCCATGTATAAGTCTCGTTAGTTTAACAGATATTTTGTTCATTAAAATTTAGATAATATTATTAAGAACAATAGAATAAAATTTAAAATAAAAAAATACTTCAACAATAATAAATTATAAATCTTCTCATATATGACAAAAAGAAAGCAAATATTAAATATTGCTTAATATAATAAAAAACATAGAACAAAAAAGTTATCCACTAACTATATAAGTACCTTTGATTCATTATTGGGTATATCGTATTAACAATTAAGATGACAAATGAATTTTATTAAAGCAATACAATCTAATAGGATCAAACAAGTCCGATCATAATTTAATTTAATTAAAATTTTTAATATTGACTGCACATCGTGCGGGTACGACTACTAGTTTAAAATAAAAAAATACTTCAACAGTAATAAATTATAAATCTTCTCATATATGACAAAAAGAAAGCAAATATTAAATATTGATTAATATAATAAAAAAATATAGAACAAAAAAGTTATTCACTAACTATATAAGTACATTTGATTCATTATTGGGTATATCGTATTGACAAGTAAGATGACAAATAAATTTTATTAAAGCAATACAATCTAATAGGATCAAACAAGCCCGATCATAATTTAATTTAATCAATATTTTTTAATATTGACCGCGCATCGCGCGGGTACGACTACTAGTTTATAACTAACAGTGCAAATAGTGTAGACAAGATTGAAAAAGTCTAAGGTTTTGATTTCCCCTATTATCAGAATCTGCCCCGTTATATTTTCTATAAATTTGCCCAAGTATTCTCTACCGTTCATGAGTACTTTGGGTGTTGTATCTCTCTCTCGAGAAACTATCATAATTTATTAGATGTATTCTCTCGAAATACACTAGTTGGCACTAATTCACCACTTACTACGATCGCACCAAGGTTTCGTTAACTCTAATCTCGCTTTTAAACCCTCCATATTGATCTCTCAAATATGTTAGGAGTGATGTTGTTCAATAACTACCTAAATGTGTACCCTCTCTCGAGCAGTATACACTAAATAGTTACAGTTAGTTGAGCACTCTTCAATCAACAACAATAAGTAGAGAAAATCAAATGGCAAATTTATATTAAACGCATTGAAAAAATCATCCTTCAATAGGTTCCATCAAACCCTAGATGAGAATTTAGCTACTCATATATTTGCACAAATACAAGACAAGAATTCATAGCAATGGAAAATAGGAAGAAAGAGGAAAAAACATGAACTTGAATCCTTCTCTTTGCTCCAAGTGTGTTCTTGCCTCTCCAAAGTCTTCTCTCCCTTCAAAAAATGGCTAACTCTCATATTTACATGGTTTAGGGTTGAGTTGGGGCGAATTTGGCTTCTTCTAATTCAGAGTGGAAAAGCTAAGTTTTTCTGCTCCGGTCCCTGTCTGACGAAGTGAACCTCGCTTCGTTGTCCCGAACTTTTCTATTTTCTTCTGCTCTGGTCCTGATCTGGTGAAGTGAACCTTCCTTCGTTATCAGGACTTTTCTCTTCAATTATTTTTTTTACCAATTTTTTTCCTATTTTATCTTTTCCACATAAGTTTGTTCCTATACATAAGAAACACATAATAAGCATATTTTCACTTCAAAAACGGTGTGAACTCCGGCAACTCGTACGATAAAAAACACACAAACACACTCAAAACATGCACTTTTTGCCCTTTGTCATCACCCCACACTTAGCCTTTTGCTCGTGCTCAAGCAACTTAAAATTAAGCACATAAGCAAAAAATACCTTTCAAAACATACTCAAGCATCACACCAATGATAATGGTTTATATCAACTCTTAGAACCCTGCATATGAACTCTTCATACCTTTCCTCAAGTTTTAAACTCATGTCAAGATTATTTAAAATATTCATGTGGCTCTTTCTAACATCCTCGCATCAAAACTTGACTACAATGCATTACACACCATGACTCGCTCCTTGTGCCAACTCAAAAATCAAAGTCTCTACCAATCCTTTGCAAATCATGTGCCCTCACCAACAAACTACAGAGAAAGTAGTCCACACACTCAATATAGGTTCAAGTATATTTTAAGGACTCTCAGATCGAATGAATTTACTCACTCTAACAACGGAACTCTATGCCACCCAAAGCTCGTTCCATAGGATTGTCCGTAGTGTAAGTATCTACTAATTTAACCTCGCAAAGTCTATGATCAAGTAGAACTTTATAGGTTGCAACGTAGGCTAAAGGACAGGTAGGATATTTTTGAGAAAATAGTGACTAGCCGTCCTAAGCACTTTAATAGACTATACTTCACTTCCAAACCTTCTTGTCATGTCCAATTAAATGTCTCGCCATGAAACCATACACATTTAGGCCCTTCTTCATTTATCACATTAACATATATATACTCACTAGCCCAACCAAAGGTATAGGAGGTGTTTTTTTTTTCACTCTCCTTAATTTGGTATTTTCGGCTAGTATTTTTCTTATTTGTACACAAGTGCACCTTTCTGGCCTTTTTATGGTTTCACTCAAAAGCTACCCAATCTCTTTCTTTATTCTTCTAGTTACTTAAATGCTTTAGGAGGTAAAGGTTCAACAAGATTTGATTAAGAACAAAGGGGATTAGGCTTGTATTGTGGTTGCTAAAGAAAACGTCTACAGACTCAAAAGGGGTGACTACGGATAATATTAGCACTGGTAGTCAAGTAAGCTAAATGGTTAATCAATGAAAGCCTATATCACTTCCCAAACTTACAAGACTTAATTATTTCACTTTGACTCACACACGGGGAAAGTTCTAGACTAGCAAGGATGGAATAGAGCAGACTAAAGTCTCACCTCACACAATGCACATGACTCACTTAGGACTGCCCAGCCTGACTCTCGAGTTAAAGCAACTAGCACAATCATCCTAAAATTTCAGCACACGGAAATTAATCACAAGAGTCAAAAAATGAGCCTCGGTATAAAAAAAAGCAACAGATATTGTCAAGGCATGTAATTATAGAGATTATGAGGAAAGTACTTAGTTCAAATGCTCTAGACCTAAGACTCGAAATATAAAACATGTCAAAAGCAAAAATTACTCAAGCTTCTTCCAATTCCATTGTCAGTTCAACCAGAAAACAAAAAAAATGTTTTGTATTTTTTTAGACTTTAGTCCCTCAAGAAAACTGTCTAGGTAATCCATCATCGGAAAAAGTCCACAATTCTTTACAAAGTTTGAAAAATCTACCTAAACATACCCGGCAAGAAACTGGCATCCTCGGGAAAGAATCGTAGTTTAAATAAAATCAGGGGATTAAGCCACTACAAAAAAAACTACTACAATTATACAATTACAATGGACATAAGTGTGATCATGCATTTTAAAGTGTATTACTAGCAATTACGCACATGCGACAAAAATTAAAGTCTGACACCCCACCTCACTTTGAAGAAGGTGCATTGTCCTTAGTTGTACAATATCACAAAAATACAAATAAACAAGATAGAAAGTTGAGTGGGTGTCAGAAACTCCCTTAAAATCAATCGGGTCATGCTTAGGATCGGTAGTGAACCTCGGTCACAACGGCTAGTACTGGCTCCTCTTCAATAGTGCCGTCAGTAGCACTCGAATCAACTGTCTGGAGCCCCTATGCATCGGTCTGTAACTTTATAGTAATTCCATGTTAATTAGCACAATTCAACAATAAGAGGACAAGGCAACACCTAAGCCATGCGTAAGTCGGCCATGGATGAAACTTGTCTTAGAAAGAACTCACTTGAAGTTCATAAGACACCCAACGGCCACCCCACACTTAAGAGATGTTTTTATTGCCAATAGAGGTAGGTTAGCTACTCAGACTTCACTAAACCTCACCAAAAATTTCATTCAGGCATTTCATCGAACATCTTATGTGCACAAATTTTGCTTAGCTTCCAATTTGCCTATGTTATACACTCTCAATTTGAGTGAAGTTGTGGGAATTGTAATTTCCTATGTTCATAAACAACCCAACAAAACAAGTCCCTAGTGCCCAAACAAAATTAACTCAAACCTAAAAAGGGAAAAACAAATATAAAACTAAAAGCAACCCTAGGGAGAGAGAGAGGTGGGGAGGACTAATGTTGTGGAAGAGGGAAGGGAGGACGACACAGAAGAGAGCTTACCAGATGGACGACATGGAGGTGGAAAATGGTGGCATGATGGAGGAGAGAGGGGGTCTGTGCGTGTTTGTATTTGAGTGAGAAAGAGAAAGGGTTTAAGAGAGATAATATGCTTGTATTTTCAGTTGTGTCCAGTCTCGGTCTCGCGAAGCCATGGGCACTTCGCTGCCCACTCAATTTTCTTTTTCTCTCTTTCCCTCCCGATCTCGCAAAGTGAGACACAATTCGCTACTCCCACAATTTTGCTCCTAAATATATTTGGTCTCAGTCTCGCAGAGCGATCTTGGCTTTGCTACTTCCTCCACGCATCTTTTTTTACTAACTAACAACTAGAAGAAAACAAGAAAAGTTAGTTTCCTCCCAACAAGCGCTTGATTTAACGTCATGGCATGATAAATTACAACAAAACCATGGGTTGCCTCCCAGGAATTGCCTTATTTAACGTCGTGGCGTGACGCAGACTTTCTTTATTATACTTCGCTCACATGTTGAGGTTCGTTCAATTGTATCACATATTTATCTCATTTTTCTTCACTCATTCCATGGTAGTGTTTTAGCCTTTGTCAATTCACTCTAAACATATTCGTCACATCCTCGGACTTAATTTCGGCAGCTCCATCTAAGAGCACCTGCACTACTCTGAATGGTCCCGACCATCTATATTTCAGCTTACCTGGAAATAATTTCAAACTTGGGTTATATAGCAATACCACATCTCCAGGTTTAAAATTTCGCTCAAGAATATTTTTGTAATGCATCATCTTCATTCTTTACTTATATAGCCGTGTTCTCTCAAAAACATGGTAATGAAACTCATCAAGCTCGTGAAACTCAGTGACTCTACTTGTA
This sequence comes from Nicotiana glauca, assembly GCA_026770625.1. Classification (NCBI taxonomy): domain Eukaryota; kingdom Viridiplantae; phylum Streptophyta; class Magnoliopsida; order Solanales; family Solanaceae; genus Nicotiana; species Nicotiana glauca. Next base: position 10,345 of record MU724523.1, read on the forward strand.
CCCGCAATTTTCATATCGAGATTCAGTTGGCTCAATGCCTACAAATATCTATGCTCCAACTCCACGGATAAGGGGCACGTTTTCCCAAACACCAGTTTATATGGAGACATGCCAATTTGAGTTTTAAAAGTGGTAGTATAGGCCTAGAGCTCATTATCTAACGTTCTCCCCAAATCCGTTCTCGTAACATTCACGATATTTGTCAACACATTCTTTATTTCTCTGTTCGACACCTCCACTTGCCCACTTGTTTGTGGATGATATTCCAATTTGAACACCATATTTTTCTAACAACTTTATGAAGGCTCGATTGCAGAAGTGAGCGCCTCCTCACTGATTATTGCCCTTGGAGTGCCAAAATGGGTGAATATATTCTTTCTTAAAAAAACAATAACTCTATTTGCATCATTTGTGGGGAGCGCCACGGATTCCACCCATTTTGACACATAGTCCATAGCAACAAGTACATACTTGTTGCTATATGAGATGACAAAAGGCCCTATGAAATCCATTCCCCATACATCAAACACTTCCACCTCATGAATTGGGTTGATAGGCATCTTATGTCGATGGGATATATTTTTGGTTCGTTGGCATTCATCACAACCCTTCACCCAAAAGTGTGAATCTTTGAACAATGTCGGCTAGCAGAAGCCCGACCTCAAAACTTTCGCAGCTGTCCTTATCCCCCGAAATGGACACCATATGGGGATGCGTGACACTCCTGCAAATTTAAAGATTGGTCTGTCTTAGGGATACATCTCCAGATCATGTTATCAACACAAATCCTAAATAGATAAGGCTCATCCAAAAAAATTCTTGTGAAAGTCACGGAAGAACTTTTTCTTTTAAACTGATAAAAGGGCATAGGGGACAATACCGCTCACCGGGTAGTTTGCAATGTTTTCATACCATGGCGCTAGCTCAAGGCTCGTGGAAAATAGTTGTTCTTCCGAAAAAGTTTCCACAATCTCTTCCACTTCAACCTTCTTCTCTACTCCTTCCATCCTAGGCAAGTGATCAACTACTTGGTTCTCCGTTCTCTTTCGGTCACGGATTTCCAAGTCAAATTCTTGAAGAAATAGCACCCATCGAATCATACACGACTTTGACTCCCTCTTCTCAATTAGGTACATGAGAGAAACATGGTCAGTATAAACAATTACCGTTGAGACTATTAGGTAAGTACTGAATTTGTCAAAAGCGAACATCATTGCTAGCATCTCCTTCTCGGTCACAGTATAATTTAGTTAGGCACCACTCAAGGTTCTACTTGCATAGTAGATTGGATGCATGACTTTATCTTTTTGCTGCCCAAGAACTGCTCCCAAGGCATAATCGCTTGCATCACATATCAGCTTAAAAGGTTGCTCCCAGTCAAGTGCCACTATGATTGTTGCAGTCACTAGCCTCTTTTTCAATTTCTCAAAAGCTACCATGCAGTAATCAAAAAACACAAAGGGGTGATTTTTTTCCAATAAGTTTACACAAAGGGTTAGTAATTTTAGAAAAATCTTTTATAAACTGCCTATAGAAGCCGGCGTGACCAAGAAAACTTCTTATGGACTTGATAGAAGTAGGCGGAGGCAATTTCCCAAGTACATCAACCTTAGCACGCTCCACCTCAATGTCTTTACTTGACACTAGGTGTCCCAAGACCATAACTTCATATACCATGAAATGGCACTTTTCCTACTTCAGTACTAGATTAGTCTCCATACATCTCTTCAATACTCTTTTCAAATTTATAAGGCAGTCATCAAATGAGTTCCCCACCATTGAGAAGTCATCCATGAAAACCTCCATTATGTCATTTACTATATATTGAAGATAGCCATCATGCACCTTTGGAATATGAGGGATACATTGCAGAGGCCAAACGACATTCTCCGAAAGGCATAGATGCCATACAAATAGGTGAATGAAGTTTTCTCTCTATCCTCCGGGGCAATAGAGATTCGGTTATACCCAAGTATCCATCCAGGGAGAAATAATGAGACCTCCCTGCCAATCTATCTACATCTGATCAATGAATGGCAGCGGGAAATGATATTTTCGGGTGTTCTTGTTCAACCTTCTGTAATCCATATATATTTGTCATCCCGTGATTGTTCTTGTTGATATCAACTTTTTTTCTCATTTTTCACTTCAATCATTCTACCATTCTTTGGCACACACTAAACAGGGTTAACTCAGTTACTGTTAGAGATGGGGAATATTATTCCCCCATCTAACCACTTGATCACTTATTTCTTCACCATTTCTTTCATGTTGGGGTTCAACCTTCTTTGATGTTCTCTGGAAGGTTTGTGCCCATCTTCAAGTAGAATCTTATGCATACAAAAAAGCTGGGTTGATACCCTTTATGTCTACAACGGTCCAACCAATTGCAGTTTTGCACTCCTTCAAAACCTGCAAAAGTTATTTACCTGCACATCTAAATAACAAGTAAAGTCAAGTTCGGTCCTAAGAAAGCATATCTGAGGTGAGATGGTAATAGTTTCAGCTCCAAATTTGGTGGCTCTTCGATTGATAGCTTAGCTGGAGTGGTCTTTCTTTCTTCTAAGTGTAAAGGCTCGAATTCAAGATCTATTTCCCGGTATCCTTGGCCTTCAAGAGCCAAGACCCACTCCACCAAGTTCTTACTGTCTACCTCCTCTAAGTTCATGAGGCAAGCTATTAGAGGGTTTTTTGCATGAAGTGCCTCGTCTTTTTCCTCCATGATCACATCCAGTGCTTCCATCAAAGGTAATTGGCAAACTAACTGGGTCGCTGCATAAACTTTTGCACATTAAATGTTATTTCATCATTATTCAGTCTCATCTTTAGCTTTTCAGTTTCACAATCAATAAGAGCTCTCCATGTGGCCAATAATGGCCTTCCCAAAATTATGGAAATCCAGAATCACAAAATCTACAAGGAATACAAATTTCTCGACCTGCAACGGTACATCATCAAGTATACATAATGGCCTCTTCACTGCTCGGTCAACTAACTGTAGCAATATAGATTTGGGCCTTGCTCTTCTAATGCCCAACTTTTTTATAGATAGACAAGGGCATCAAGTTTATGCTTGCACCAAGATCACACATGCATAGCTACCTATAGTGCATGGAATTGTGAAACTTCTAGGGGCGGATAGCTTTTTAGCTACTGGTTTTTTCACCATAGCACTACAAGTCTGGGTCGATGTCACAGTGGCCAGGTCTTGAAAATCAAACTTGCGAGACATAAAATCCTTCATCATTTTTGAATAACCTGGGATCTCTCGTAAGGCATCTATCAGAGGAATGTTCACCTGAATCTGCTTCAACATCGCCATGAATTTTTTGTACTGCTCGTCCTTTTATATTTAGCCTACCTCTACGGGAAGGGCGCTGGAGATCGCTTCCTTCTTGTGACTTGAGCTGAATCCTACTCAGGCACTTTTTTTAATACATTCTCTTATGCTTGCTCAATCTCCTTTGCCACCTCTTTTTATTTTCTTGGTTTCCTCTTCGGCCTATTGCACTGTTACCTCTGTTAAATTAATTGAATTATCTATATCAAGTGGTACTGGCACAAGTGTTTCATTTGGCCGGCTTTCTCGAGCAATTCCTTGCTCTAGATTAAGATCTCTACTATTTCTCAAACTTACAGTCATCGGTTGCTTCGGGCCCTACTCCTTCTGATTGACATGTCTGTCTGCATGTAATGTCCCTGGAGGACGATTACTAAGATCCATGAATATCTTCCCTAATTGAACCTCAATGCCCTAGATAGTGCAGTCATGCGATACTACCTTTTCTTGTAGTTGGTAGACCCTTCTTCCATCTTTCCGCTAGACCCAATAAGTTGTTGCATCATTCCTTTATTTTCGAACAACCTGTCATCTTGTCTTTCTATCTGTTGTTGTTTAGGTTGCTGGTAAGCTAGATGCTAATTCTTTTGATTGTACCCTTGTTTCCTTTGATAAGTAACATCCTAACCCTGTGGTCGTACATGTCTAGGATTATTATTATTATTGTTGTACTGTTGTTGTGTTAGCCTATATTGTTTATCTTCTAACTCAATTCTCACCACCTTGTCTCTAGCCTCCATAGTTGCCCAAATAGTTAATATTCTCTTGATAGTTCTTATTGTCACTCTCCACACAACTAGCACATATATAGCTGATTAATGCATGGTGTGCATAATCCTCCATTTGTCATGTCAACTATGTGCACCTGCTTTTGGCCCGACTCATCAATCAGTTTTGTAAGGATACTCAATTGAGTTATCAGAGTGGCCATATTCTCAGCTATTGAGTTGCTCAGGTCCAATGCTACTGAGTAAACGATAGGGGTGACTGCAAAGTCTCTTGTCATCCATCCTGAGTTTTTGAGCCATTTTATCAAGCAGAACCTTACACTCTCTAAATGGTTTGCTAAAAAATGGTCCACATGTTGAAGTATCAACGTTGACCTTCAAGTTGTCTATCAATCCCATGTAAAACCTCTATCCCGAAATCTGATCCGAAATGCCATGGTGCTAGCATCCCTTTGAATCTCTCCCGCATCTCTTGCAATATTTCAGATGGTTTCTGCCTAAAGCTTAATATCTCATCAACTTGCTTGGCAGTCTTATTGGGTGGGTAGAATTTGTTCAAAGCTTGCTTGACTAATTCCTCCAAGTAGTGATGGATTTTATGGGGAGCGAATTGAGTTAAGTCCGAGCCTCTCATGTCACTAAGAATGGAAACAAAAACAGCCTTATTGCTTTCGGTGTCATATTTAGTTGCTTTGTGTGATACAAATCGAACGGAAATTTTTCAGATGCTTTGTGGATCTTCTATATAAGACCCCGAGAACAGTTCCTTTTTCTGTAACAAATGTAGCATGTTGTTACTAATTTGAAATGATTCTGCGTGTATTTGAGGGATTGAAATTGCGATTGCCAGAATTTTAGTGGTGGGTTGTGCCTAATTATACAAGGCTAATTCTGGCACAAGGAATGTCATGCCCTGATTGTTCAGGTCATCCCCATTATTTTTGTTATTTTAATTGTTTAAAACGTCACACATGTCTAGCTCAATTTATTCTCTTGGGTGTTGTTGTCGTTTGTCTTTCTCATTCGCACGATTTAATACCTTGAAAGCTTTCTCAGGGTCCAGTAATGCTTCAAGCAATTTACCAGTCCTCGAGTAGTTTCTAAGCATGCACTTGTAACTCACAAGAAAACAAACGTTAGAGTTTCAGTATAAAACTAAAGTCAAGAAAGTTGACTAAACTAAGAATCCTAGCAATACTTCTTGTTGTAATTAATAACACTGTTAATTCCCCAACAACAGTGTCAGAATTTAATCATGCCCAACTATGCCTCTTAAGAGTTCTAGCAGAAGAAATAACCCTCATGCCGGGAAGCTGATATTATTGATTGTTGTTCCCTTGCCGGGAAGTTGATATTATTGATAGTATCATTTCGTGCCTATTATATTGATTTTATGGTAAGGATGAGAGTAAAAGCACGAAGGGTGATGTCGTACAGTCTATATTGATTCTTATGGTGAGGACGAGAGTAAAAGCACGAAGGGTGATGCCGTGCACTTGTCCTTAATTGTTTTTTTTCATATTCTAATTGAGTTATGTTGTCCTTACGTTTATTTACTGATTTACTGTTTTTACTTGATTTTGTTTCGGTATTTTTAGATCCCCTTACCGTTGTGATCCTTTGTGTTGGAATCATAGTGTTTACAATACCTCACCTTATATTTTTTTATATATGTTCGATACTTCAAATTTCAATAATTGTTACATTTTTACCTCAATTGATTTCTCAACTAAATTTTTCTTAAACCGTTTGAGGTTGCACTTTACTTAAAAAGTAAATTTCTATTAGGTTTCGATTTATTGATTTCTCGTATTAAAGGTAATGATTCATTCGATATTGTACTTTAATTGAAAATTGTAATCAAATCATTTCTAAAAATAATTTCATCTTTTCTTGTTGATTTCCTAAATGGGTTGGACGTTGTACTCTACTTTATATTAAGTAAATGATGCTCTTTGAATATTCTTAATTGTATTGGGTTATGGACCCTATGAATTGAGTAAAATGAGAATGTTGTTGCGAAATATGAGACAGAAACATGTGGGCACAAGGTGCCGGGAAAAATATGATGATTTTATTAATGATAGGTTATGATATAGGTACAAGGTGCCGGAAAAAATATTATGGTTTCATTTAATGGCGTGTGAGTTGTTCGTGCGCTTGTAATATAAATATGGTCACGAGATGCCGTAAAAATATGAAAGTGAGTTGAGGCCTATATTATTGTGATTATGAAATGAGGCGTCACAAAGTGACCTGTACTCGAAAGAATTATATTCGAAAGATACTTATTTGAAAGATATTTATTTGAAGGAAATATATTCGAAATATATATTCATTGAAAAGTATATTATCTCAGAGATTATTGCTTGAAGAATTTAAAGACGAAAGATTTATATTTGAAGGACTTTATTAATTGGTTGTACTTGTATTTATTATTTGTTGAGAAACAATTATGTTGTCGTTGTTCCCTGCTATTGATATCACTGGTTGATCATTGTTGCCATCACTGTTATCTTCTTCCTATTATTTTGTATGCTATCTTGTACAGGTTTATTTGGTAGTCTGGTCCTAGCCTCATCACTACTTCGTCGAGGTTAGGCTAGGCACTTACCAGCACATGGGGTCGGTTGTGCTGATACTACACTTTCGTATTTTTTGTGTGTACAGACCCAGGTATTTGATCGTGAGTAGCTATTCGTTGCGGTGGAGATTCAAGGTAAACCTGTTGCTGTGATCGCAGGCTTCAGAGTCACCTTTTTTTATTTTTATATTCTCACTACTGTACTTATTTCCTTACGGTTGTGTTTAGAAATGGTAGCGAAAAACTCTACAGAGCTTATGACTTGTTCTAGCGGGTTTTGGGAAGATGTTCATTGTATAAGAAGTTTATTTCAGAAGAATTTTAGATGTTATTATTCATGGTTGTTATTCCGAAATTATTAGGCTTACCTAGTCCTTAAGAATAGGTGCCATCACGAAACCCAACGGAGGGAAAGTTGGGTTGTGACAAACTAAGTGGTCCTTTGTATCTTCATTTTGAGATTTATAAAATTCTATTTATGAGAAAACAAATGGATATGTGCATTTCGTTATTGACTTTAACAATTCATCCTCTAACCATAGGAGATCGAAGAAAATGAATAATATGATACACATTTTTTAGTTTTTCATGTTCAAAACATACGGTGAACTTCATAGTAGCTACTTTGTCCTTTTGATATTTTGACAATACATATTTAAGTATTGAAAAAATAGTTAAAGTTGCTAGCTCATTAATTAAACTAAAAAATACAAATGAAGCTTAATTGCTCACATGGCCAAAGAAAGTAATATAATTTCCAATTGACTACAAATGTAGCGCTTGAACTAAAGAATTCAAGCAGGACGCCCTTGTTTTCCTTATGTTATCGTTGGGATAACCTTATGTTGCGACGCGGTCGAAATTTAAATTTTGATATTGCTAATCACAGGATATGACAACAAAATGATATATTTTATCCTCTCCAAAGATTTTTTAAAAGTCTTAAAAAAATAAAGTTAAAATTTGAGTTAAGAGTTTATTCAAATTTATCTAGTATAAAAGCAAACACGTGTTTGAAATATACGATGACATTTTATTTTTAGTCTAATAATGATGACATCTACTAATAAAAATATATTCACTAAATAATCTCGTTCCTATTTAATCCCCATATTGTAATTCATGCAGTATAATTTCCATATAATTATGTGAAACGACTCCTAAGATTACACTTCTTAAAATTATATGAGCAGTAGATGAATAACTTTACATAGTGCGGTATTTATGTATAAGTTAATTTTAAATCGTTTTAGTTTTAATTAGTCAAGCAATTTATGTGTTTCCCTTGAAATTTCTATCTATAAGTTCAGTTTTCTTAATTTATTATAGAATTTTTCTACATTTATGATATAACGTTACTAATTAAAATAATAACTACTAAACAATTTGTGAATTCTTCAAATAAGATTAGTTAATTTGTGAAAAATGAGTTGCGAGCATATTATTTATCTCACATATAAATTCATTAGTATTTATTACATTAGAGTAGGCATGTAAAAAAATTAGTTAGAAATCGGAGAGAGTACACATTGGTTTAATAATAATAATGATAATATTTGGAGTTTGATTTTTATCTATAATAAACAACATAAGCCTAGAGAGAAGATAGTTCTCTCGGTGTGACCACGTGTCCACTATAAAAGGCAAATTTAGAATGAGATATGAATGAAAGTTCAGATGGGGTCCACATATTTAGGGCTAAAATATCTGTACAGTAAAAGAAAAGAAAAATAATTACAGTAATACCCTATATGGACCAATGAAAATAACGAATGCAATCTGAAAAAAATTGTAATTTCAAAAATACCCTTGTGCCAGGAAGGCAATATTAACGGAGAGGTGCCTGTGTTCCCTGGAAATTAATTGACATGCAGTTGGACCGTATAGGATAGTTGGGGTGGGCACCCACAACATAATAAAGCTACAGGGATGGCAAGTTTGCAACTAGAGGCCTTTATTTTTGGCCCGTTCAGAAGTTGATGTTTACAAGAGAGCACACAAGGGAGGAAATTGTTCCTCTGACCTACTTTTTCCGGTCCAAAATAAGTGATTTTTTTGGATGTTTTTATACAGATTAAGAAATTCACCTTTTAGCATTAATTAGCAATTAAATTGATCATATTAACTTTTACTATCTCACATAAATACTCATAACACATATTCCAACACTATTTACTCCAAGGACAATGTAGGAAAAAAATAATTAATTCATTCTTGAAATTTAAAAAAATCACTTATTTTGGACCACAAGAAAAAGGCCAAAAAATCACTTATTTTGGACCGGAGGTAGTAATGTTTAGCAATAGCAGCTCTTCTAGTTTCTCATGCTCCATATAACGTTCTTAAAAAACATTTTTTATTATTGAACGCACAAATTAGACTGCAAGTTTTGGTCATGACGTTGTTTAAAATCAGAATTACTTGTCTCATTTACTAATAATTCCTTTTGGATTAGTTAAGCCTCTTCTTGGATTGTTGATACTTTTTTTCTTGCAGTTCAGAATATTTAAGATAAATTATTATTGAAAAGATCAAAACGCTTAGTCTAAATTTATTTTTCTTAAACATACACCAATAAATCAATACTTCATTAGCAAATCAAACTATCATCGTTCAAAAATAAATTATTTGAAGTAAACAATTCTCACTTGATCTAACTCATCATCACTGAATATTTGCTCATGGATTAAAAGGATTTTGTGACACACGATGTTTAAAAGTGAGCTAAGAATTTGTGTAATCAACCCAACTTATTCAATTGGAGGATTGAGTGAGAAACATAATTAAAAATGGGTCACGAGAATATCTTAAAAAATTTGGATTAATGAACAAAAAATAGAACAAGCTAACAGGTTGAATTTTAACCATTTTTTGGACTAATATAGGTACTTAACATCTAGCTAAAAAAATTTTAAAAAAATGTTATAAATGGATATAGATCGAAAAAAGATTTGATTTGTATTTCATTTTAACAAGAATTTTTGTAAGGATTCATCTTCCTTTAAGAGAATTCTAAAGACCTTGAGACTTGGAATGATAATAAACTACTCTACGTCTCTACCTATACACTTTAATCAGCCCAATTATAATTCGTACGTTTTTATTGAAAGAGCAAAAGAAAACAAACGAGACAAAAGAGTTGCTTTGATGGTAAACAATTTTTATTTTTAATCAAAGAGGTTATAAATGAAATAGATATCGGAAATCTATTTGAAAATAGTCTCTCTCTATGCCGAGGAAAGTAAGGTAACCATTATACCATTTTTACACCAAATCTTCTCTCTCTTCTATATTATATTATTATCTTCTATTTACTTTTCATTTTTTATTCTCTTCAAACTAAGACTATCTTTTTTTCTTTTTTCCATATTCATTATATATAATTCACATTCACCACTTATATAATCATTTATTACAAAATTATTTTAAATGATGAATTAACAAAAAGTGAAATTATTGATAAAAGATAATTAAATAAATATTACATCATAGTCAAATTTAATTTAAGTACCACATAAATATTTAATTTTCGCCTCTATTATCCCATAAATGCATTACGAAGTGCGAAATACACATCTTTATCCTTTTTTTTGTCGAATTAAAAATTGTTCAAATCGGTGATCTTCATCTACTATCATTTCTACCGTAGGAGCTGGACATTCACGCGCATCTTCAATTGGTGCATTAAGATCACGCTCGTCCTCAATTATCATGTTGTGCAGTATAATACATGTGGTCATTATATCATGTTGGACCTCTTTTCTCCAAAAACGTGACGGACCTGCAATAATTGCAAAACGCGATTGCAAAACTCCGAATGCACGTTCAACATCTTTTCTTTTTGATTCTTGTTTCATTGCAAAATATCTCTTCATTGTTGAACGTGGCTCCCGAATAGTTTGCACAATAGTAGACCATTTTGGATATATACCGTCAGCTAAATAATAAGCGTGTCATATTATTTTCCTTGAATAACATAACGCGCTGGAGGAGCAATGCCATTAGCGAGATTGGAGAATAAATTTGATGATTCTAAAACATTAATGTCATTGTTGGTGCCGGGCATACCAAAATATGCATGCCATATCCAAAGGTCGTAATCAGCTACAACTTCAAGAATAATTGTTGGGGATCCACTACGACCTGCACATTGTCCAGCCCAGCAACCCATGCTGTTGGACAATTTTTCCATCTCCAATGCATGCAATCTAAACTTTCTAGCATTCCTGGAAAATCACGTTGTGCACCGATGTACAAAAGCCTTGCAGCATCATTAGCTGTTGGTGATCTCAAATACTGATCGCCAAAAACCTCTATGACAGCTCGATAAAATCTTTTCATGCTTTCAATTGCAGTTGACTCTCCCAATTTTGACATATTCATCAGTGGCATCTGCTGGCAAACCATATGCCAACATTCTAAATATTGCTGTAATTTTTTGTAGAGTGGATCATCCAAATCTACCTACCGTATCAGCGCGTTGTTCGAAGTACATATCATGACCTTTAGTTGCGTCAACAATTCGAAGAAATAAATTTCGTGACATTCGAAATCGACGACGAAACATACCCTCATTAAAGTGTGGATTATCCGAAAAATAATCGAGAAATAAATTATTATTAGCACCTTCCCGATCTCGATGAATTACAAAATGGCCTGGAATGGAGCCAACTCTCGTAGGATAATTATTTTGATATTCTTGAAAATGTTGCAACATATAATTGTTCATGTGAATATTTTGCATGAATAGTTGTTGCTCAGCTTCATCGTCGGCAGTGAAAGATGATGATGATGAAGAGGAATTTTCATCATAATTATTAGAGGAACCTCCCATATAAAAATTCATTTTCTGGAGAAAAACAAGAACACTTGATTAAAATTTGAAGAATGTGTAGATATGATGTTGAAGAATGTTGGATTAAAATTCATTCTAAATGATGTTGGATTTTATAGATCCATATATCCAAATGTGAATATTTTATTTCTAATTATTTTTAACGATAATGTAAAGATAACGAGAAAAATTAAAGGTTGAAAAATAGGATATAAAAGTTAATTATATACACAATATATGATAAATTAAAAGTTAAAAAATAAAAAAAATGAATAAAATAATATTAAATTAAATATAAAGTAATAAATAGTGTTGCACTATTTATGTTCTATAATAGAGCAAGAAATAGAGTGACATTAGAGCATGAATACACTATTTCTTGCACCAAATGAAAGAAATAGAGTATTATTCGAGATGCTCTAACATAAAAACGTGCCACACTCGAAAACTGCTGACGTAGACACAGTCGAAAAGGGATGCCTATTTTTGAATCTAGGGTAGGTGTCTACGTGGTGTTTCACATGCTGGTGGGCTGCCGTCCGTTTTTACCATTCAATTTGAGTTTTTTTTTTAATTGATTATTGACATTTGTAATTGCACGTGGTTCAACATCAGAGCTGGCATTAAAAAAAAAATCCTTATATTCATAATAACCACCAAAAACAAAAAACAAATCACTGACTCTCTCCATCTCTTTCGAGATTCTCAATTAATCCATACAGGTGTGCACTTCTTCTTGTATTCATCGTCAGATTCACTACGATTTCCTTAATGCATTCTCACGCCTCTGTTTTTTTTATCATTCGATTGATTTCTGCTATGTTTTTCTTTAATTTTCAGAATTCATACACTTAAAAGAGATATACATTTCAATTATTGCTTCTTAATCCCTTTTTTTTTCGGAGGCGACATACATTTGCTCTTATCTTTTATCCATTTTTAGTTATTAGTACTATTTATTTCGTGTACCCATTTTCTGAAATTATTTCTTCATGTACCTATCACAGTCAGTAGCTCATGGTGTTTGTAAGTACTCGATTTAGCTTATGGTGTTTGTAAGTACTCGATTTAGCTTTATCTCAATTCTCAATGTGGTTAACAATCCAATAACTTTTTTTTTATGCAAAATTTGTGTATGTGATTTGTGATTATTTATTCATGTTGTAGTAATCGGAGTGAATCTGTAGAAGAATGTGGAAGTTGAAGATAGCAGAAGGAGGGAATCCATGGCTACGGACAACGAACAATCATGTAGGTAGGGAACTATGGGAGTTTGATCCAGAACTCGGATCTCCGGAAGATCGAGCGGAGATCGAGAAATTTCGCGAGCATTTCCACAAACATCGCTTTGAGCAAAAGCATAGTGCTGATCTCATTATGCGTTATCAGGTAAAAAAAAAAATGTCTAGTTCCTCCTTAAGTAATTAGCAAATGCATTTTGGCTCAAAAACTGCTGTTCTTAGTTTGCATGCACTACTGCACTTGGGGCGGGTCTAGGACTTTGGCTAGCATATCCTGTTAGTCTTACTATACAAATCTTACCGTCTGTTTGGATCATTGTTCCCCGTTGTTTTATAATGTATTGTATTGTACTGTATCGTATTGTACCGTATCGTTTTATGAATACAATATTTGAATAGATTGTATTGTTTGTCATTGTTAAATAATATTTTGCTGTTTGATTTGACTGTATCGTACTGTACTGTAACTGATAAGTTTACTAAAATACCCTCAATTATTGAAATATTTAATTTATAAAAAATTATGCATAAAATAATTTTTAAAAAATAAAACAGAAGAAGGCAAAAAACACCTTAAGAAAGCAGAACAGAAGAAGGCAAAACAAAGGACCACAACTAATTTGAATTGAGTTAAAAGCAAATTAGGAGAAAAAGTAAAATACAAGGCGGCAAAACACCTTTAACGTTGGCGGCAGAAGTACTGGAAAAAAACAAAGTAGGTTAGAAGTTGGAGATTTGGTGTTAAAATAGAAAAAAAGGTAAAGGGTAAAATAGAATTGTGGAGTAATAAGTTAGGGCATAATTGGAAAGAAAAATAGGAAACGATCCCACCACACCAAATCGATTGTTTAAAAAAAAGGGACTTTTCATTGTTCCGGAACAATGGATTTAACAATACAATACAACCAATTTTAATGAAACAATCAAAACAAACATTGTTTTGATATAACAATACACTAGTATACAATGAGGAACAACCATCCAAACAAGTTGTTAATGTATAAGTTTATTTATTAATTTTTAAACCTTTGCGTTTTCTATGATTTATATAGTTTGACAGTAAACAATATGCTGGAAGAAAATTACACAAAAGGAAATTTCGAAGTAACTTAACGCAAATGGCAATAGTTTGCCCAACATTAGCCGAATAAGGTTTCCAGTATTTGGGAGTGGGTGTTTAAAAATGCAGGTATGTTAATTGATTTAGAGGGTAAAGGGACGGACCCATTATTTACCGTAATAGTGAATTTTGGGTTATAAAAAAAGTATGAGAATATGTTTTTCAGCAGTTTAGGGACGCATAGCCCGTCCTTTATGCTCTGTACGTCCGTCTATAGCCAGCACAGAGGTGTCAGCTTCAAAGAATAATGGATGTGTTGTGTTTATCTAGTGTTGTACTGTTCAAGTTTTCCGTGTTTAGTGTACATTTTGAAAAGGGATTGATTTGCTTTACATGGTGGAGGAAAATACAACCATGCCAGAGCAATTTCTTTGTTGACTTTGATCTTGTAATGGACTTGATTTTTTTTTTTTTTTGGATCCGCCTAATTCGGGTTCGCACCACGTAAGGCCCATTAAAGGGGGAAGCGCTCCGTATGAGTATTTTTTTTCCATACCCAGACCTTCAATGGACTTGATTGATCAAACTTTTCTGTCAAGTAACTCCCTGTTTCTATTCCTGCTATGCTCAATTATACATCATTGTATATGGTCTGCCAGTTTCTTTATATTTCGTTGCTCTGGGCAGTTTTTTTGTACTTGATTACTCTATTGCTTATGGATGATTAGTGCAACTTTAATGTGAAATTATGGTGTCTTTGCTTTCAACTTTGTTCAGAACTACATGACTTAAAGATAAAAAGTCTCTATAGTTGACATTTAAATGAGTAGTAATTAGGACAATAGTAATGTGGTCTGTGTTTAAACTGTTTCTAACTATCTAACTGGCGCATTTTGATCTACAAGGATGGGCCAAGAATCTGTCAAAAGGATTAAGACTTGACTAATGAAAGTTTTTTCTGGTTTTATTTTTATATTTTTATTAGAATGATTTTATGAGTTGGCAATTGTTCAGCTTCTAAGACTGTCTTATTTGGAAAATATCAGCTTTGTAATCCATGTCAGGTTGTTGATGAATTGGAATTAATGACTAATATATGTATGATTTTTTCCTGAGTTTTATGAATGTACATCTCCCGTCACTCTCTTCTATCCGTTTCTGCTCGTTTGTTTTGTTGTTGGACTCCTGGATTCCTTGAAATATTATGTTAGAGCCATGAACTTTTAATGATTAAATAGGAATGTGTCAAAAACTAAATATCTTTTATACTTTTTGCATATTTGGTTTATAGGGTAAGTAATGGGATAATTGGTCTGCAGAAGACTTTTCCCCAAATGAAGTGAACTTCCTCCGTCCCAATTTATGTGGCACTTTTCGCTTATCGAGAGTTAGTTTGACTAATCTTTGAAGCTAAATTGAAACAAATTACTCCATATTTGAAAATTAAAATTTGGAGGCAAGGGAGGGGATAAAAAGTTGTATAGGCTAGCCAAGGTGCGTGAGAGGAAAACCCGTGATCTGGACCAAGTGAAGTGCATCAAGGATGAGGATGGCAGAGTATTGTTGGATGAGGCAATTATTCGTCGGATATGACAGACTTACTTCCATAAACTCTTGAATGAAGAGGGGGATAGGAACACCGTGCTGGTGACTTAGAACAATCCAAGAGTCGTCAGGACTTTGGGTATTGTAGGCATATAAAAGTTGAGGAGGTAGAGGGGGCTATGCGTAAGATGAGCAGGGGAAGAGCGACCGGCCATACGAAATCCCGGTGGAATTTTGGAAGAGCGTGGGTAGGGCGGGCTTGGAATGGCTAACTGGATTATTTAATGTCATTTTTAGGACGAAGAAGATGCCTGAGGAGTAGAGATGGAGTACAATGATCCCATTATATAAGAACGAGGGTGATATCCAAAATTGCAACAACTATATGGGAATCAAGCTACCGAGTCATACTATGAAAGTATGAGACACGGTGGTGGAGCAGAGGGGGAGGAAGATTATGTCTATCTCAGAGAATGAATTCGGATTTATGTTGGGGCGTTCAACTACAAAAGCCATTCACCTTGTTAGGAGATTGATGGAGCAGTATAGGGAGAGGAAATGGGATTTACATATGGTGCTCATCGACTTAGAGAAGACGTACAATAAAGTTCCAATGGAGGTGTTGTGGAGATGTTTGGAGGTTAGCGGCGTTCCTGTTGCATATATTAGGGTTATTCAAGACATGTATGATGGAGCTAAGACTCGGGTGAGGACAGTGGGAGGGGACTCCGAACACTTCCCGATTGTGATGAGGTTGCATCGGGGGTCAGCCCTTAGCCCATTTCTGTTTGACCTGGCAATCGACGCGCTGGCGCGTCACATTCAAGGGGAGGTACTGTGGTGCATGCTATTTGCTGATAACATTATACTGATTGATGAGACATGATGTGGTGTTAACGAGAGGTTAGAGGTTTGGAGGCAGACCCTGGAGTCTAAAGGTTTCAAGTTGAGCAGGACCAAAATAAAATACTTGGAGTGCAAGTTTAGTAGCGCGACTCGGGTTGTGGACAAAGACGTGCCACTTGATTCACAAGTCATTCCTAGGAGAGAAAGTTTCAAGTGCCTTGATTCTGTTTACAAGGGAATGGAGAGATCGACGAGGATGTCACACATCGTATTGGGGCGGGATGGATGAAATGGAGGCTTACTTCCGGTGTTCTGTGTGGTAAGAATGTGGTTAGATCGACTATGCTATATGGGGCGGGGTGTTGGCCAGTCAAGAACTCATGTATAGAAGATGAATGTGGTTGAAATGAGAATGTTGAGATGGATGTGCGGGCATACCAAATTGGAAATAATTAGAAATGAAGTTATATGGGACAAGGTTGGCGTGGCCTCCGTGGAGGATAAGATGCGGGAGACGAGACTTAGATGGTTCAGGCATGTTAAGAGGAGAGGCACTAATGTTCCGATGAAGGTGTGAGAGGCTGGCGTTGGAGGGCCAACGGAGAGTTAGAGGCAAGCCGAAGAAGTATTGGGGTGAGGTGATTAGGCAAGATATGACGTTGCTCCAGCTGATTGAGGATACGACCATAGATATGAAGGTGTGGAGGTTGAGAATAGAGGTAGAAGGTTAGGTAGACGAGTGTTGTCCTTGTTTGTTGCAGTAGCTTTGTTACATCTCTTAGCGTCCTTCGGATTATTCTTTCTATCCCTAGATTGTTGTTATTTCTTATTGCTGCCTTGTTTCGGTTTTCTGTTTGCATTACTTAGTGTTAGTTTTGTATTTTTGCTTTGGTGTTATTTTTTATTCCTCCCTGAGCCGAGGGTCTACCGTAAATAACATCTCTGCCTTTTAAAGGCAGGGGTAAGGTCTGCGTACACTTTACCTTCCCCCGACCCCACTTGTGGGACTACACTGGTTTTGTTGTGTTGTTGTAAAAACTATACAAAAGTACTATAAGTTGTATTTTTTCTCATGTCAATTTGTTGAAAAAATACATCTTAAAATGAGGGTCAAAGTTCACATAGTTTGGATCTCGGAAAGTGAAAAGTATCACATAAATTGGGACAAAAGGAGTAGGATATTTGAGGTAAAATCGTTTCTTCTTTAAAATTTTCTTTGTCTAATAAAGTTGAAAAGTTGCAATAGGTTGAGAGGTAATGTAAAAATAGTCTAACTATGATGATCCTCTTAATAGGGCCTGTTAGAGCACAATGAATTTAGAGGGTGTAGTTGTAGTTGATTGATTGCAATAAAGTGACTTTCCTTTACTTTATTGTGATTTTTTGAAGAACTGTGTTTTTTGATTTGTTGACGTCCAAAAAATTGTTCCAGGGGAATTGATAGAAGACCAAAAAGGTGTTGTAGGCTGTGATAAAAGTATATAATCTACCTGACTCTACTTTCCAATTATTTCATCATAGGCACACACCAAAACAGGAAACAAAAAAGGGACGAAGAAAAAGAAAAAGCAAACTCACGAATCTTTGCATCTTTCCGTGTATGATATTTGAGAGAATATGTGGCAGAATGTCTTGCTGAGTAATGTTTGTTAGAAAATCTCTAGTGACTCTGACACAGTACTTTGAACGGAGAAGTTAACATTCTAAAGTTAACCTCCTCATTTGAATTGACTAGAAACATTATCATTGTAGCTTTCATGTTTTCATTCTAAGCTTTATTAGCTGGATTTTGATTGGAAGGAGGATGAGGAACGAACACAATGGTTTGACTTCGAGGATCCTGGTGGCCTGCATCAACAGAATATGGAACTATTAAATCACGGGTGATATCTGGATGGGAAGAATTTCTTAATCGGCATTTCTTTCCTTCCCTAAATCGATCTATTAGTAGGTAGTGGTAGGAGAGATCCATTATGACGGGATGAATCATTCTCAAATTTCATTTAGTTTTAGTTTTCGGCAAGATTCTTATCAACGGTGATGAAAAGACTAAACGTTGCCTTTTATCAATAAGAGAATTATTACTCTCTAATTCAATTTATATGGGTAGTTTGGCTGGCACGGAATTTAAGAAAGATTGGAAGACTTTAGGACTTGCGGTCTTAAATATGTTACAACATTTGTGTGGTTATAAGAATTTCGCAACTTGTGGTCTTAAATATACCATAACATTTATTTGGCCATAAGAGCTTGTCACTAAGGGTAAAATTGAGAAGTTCAAGTTACTTTGTTTTCAAATGTAGAAAGGTACCATTCTTTTTTGGCATGGATTAATAAGAAATAGTGCCATTTTTTAGGAATGAGGGGAGTATGTTGTACCATAAAATATAATGGATTTGGAAACGAAAAATCAGTTGTTCATAGTAGTTTTATTTTGAGTGTAATATCCCTAGTGAAGGGCTTATTTTTTATATTTTGCTTTCTTTTGGGAGAATGCAAAATAAGATATCCCTTATGTATTGCTTTACATCTGTTTGGTTTCTGGTAATCACATTGTTCATAACCTCTTTTAGAAGTTGATGTTTGTGAACGATTGCACTCCTCAGTTTGCTTGGTGGTGTTTGACTAGACATGAAATTCAAAAAAAAAAAAAAAAAGAGGAAGACTTCTGACATATAAGCTAAATATACATAAAATACCAAACCTAAGTTTGCATCCACAAGTCCTATCAATTCCTAGCATGTCATTAAGGGTAAAATATAATATCTGCATTAAATAGTTTCTAAATATAGAAAGCTGCCAATCTTTTCGGGACAGGCATAAAATAGGAGAATACCGAATAAATACAACTTAGCCCTTGGAGTATATGTCCATTTTCCCGTTCATGTCATCATAGTTTCCCCCTTTTCTTTTGTTTTTGTATATCAGCTATCAAAGGAGAATCCAGGAATTACTATTTTGCCCCAAGTCAAAGTACAAGGCAATGAAGATATTACAGAAGATACTGTAGCTACCACGCTCAGAAGAGCACTAAGTTTTTATTCCACTCTACAAACTCATGATGGTCATTGGGCTGGAGATTATGGAGGGCCGATGTTTCTAATGCCTGGCATGGTACATGTTTCTATTGTTGCTACTTGCTGCCTAACTTTAAGAGATACTTCTAATTGTCTTATCCCCTATAATTGGGTCACAATTTCTGTTTTATGATTTTATTTTGTTTTCTTTTATATCTGTAACAGGTCATTGCTCTATCTATTACGGGGGCACTCAATGCAGTATTAACAAGCCAACATAAACGTGAAATGATTCGATATCTTTATAACCATCAGGCAAGTATAGTCCTTTTGATAACACAGCATCTCTGCTTTTGTTTCAGTTTGCTGATTATATTTCCTTGGCGAAAAAGCTTTTGTCCTAACAATGTTGAATTGCAGAACAGTGATGGTGGATGGGGCTTGCACATTGAGGGCCACAGCACCATGTTTGGTTCTGTTTTGAGCTATGTTACTCTAAGGTTACTTGGAGAAGGAGCTAATGACGGAGAAGGGGCCATGGAGAAGGGCCGTAAATGGATTCTAGATCATGGTAGTGCCACGGCCATTACTTCATGGGGGAAAATGTGGCTCGCAGTTCAGTAACTTCTAGATCTCATCTTTTTGGTTTGAAAGCATGTCTTTTAGATGGATGAATAAATTCTATATTTAAATAAACTTTATATTCCTTCCTAAATTAATATAAGGTGCTTGGAGCATTCGACTGGTCTGGGAACAATCCACTCCCTCCGGAAATATGGCTTCTTCCTTACTTCCTTCCAATTCATCCTGGTTAGTTTCACTTTCATTTCTTATATTACTTTTTAACATCTTACATTTGTTTCTTTTTGGAAAATCATTACCTGTAACAGAATAATGGGAAAATCAACCTATTGCGTGGATAAATGGGCGAAACGTAAGCTCATTACTAATGTCTTCATAAAACTAAATTTTGAAACAAAACAGGTTGGAAGATATAATATTTTCACAGGAAAAACTTTTTCTTTGTGTCATCACTCACTTTGTTTTGTCATTTTTGTGTTAGTTATTGGTGCCTTTGTTGCAATAATGCTAAATAGTCAAATCATGGTGTTAGCTGTATTATGAGCATTCAAATGCATTGCTGATTTTGTTTCTCAAGAATATATGCTTGTCTTTTCTAAGAAATGGAAACTCTTGTTTCATCCAATTTTTCAGGGAGAATGTGGTGCCACTGCAGGATGGTTTATCTTCCTATGTGCTACCTGTATGGTAAAAGGTTCGTTGGCCCAATCACGCCAACAGTTTTATCTTTGAGAAAGGAGCTCTTTACAGTGCCTTATCATGAAATAGATTGGAATAAAGCACGCAATGAGTGCGCAAAGGTTGGTAGGAGCAGTAATTTGTGCGTGTTTATTTACTGTTTTTCCCCTTTTGTTCTGGACAATCTTGAAACGATTTAGAAACATCCTACTGTAACGAAATCATGATAACATAGATTGAGCTAATATGCAATAACTTGCGAAACGATCATCATCTCATTCACGTTGTAAATCTACCTAGAAGTAAACCCCGGTGTCGTTAAAGGTGAAAAGTAAAGAAAATGCCAAGATCGGCTTTAGCTATGTTTTAAAGCGCAGATGCATGCAATTTTTTGGGGGGGGGGGGGGTTGTAATGAAGAAAGGCATCAACCAAGGAGAAAAAAATAGAAAAGCATACATTTAATGCAAGAAAAAACAACTATAAAAATAAATAATACTAGTTATATAACAAATAAATAAATAAACTTAAGTAAGTGAATTTTACGAAGTATAATTCCTGTGAACTAAGTTGAAGTACTATTTAAGGTGTATTTTTAAATTTCTGATCAATATTTAGTGACTGTTGATCACTTTAAATATAACATACCCAGTTTAGCCCCACAAGTGGGGTTTGGGGTCCGTAGACCTTACCCCTACCTTTAAGAAGGGAGAGTGACTGTTTGCATTTGACCTTCGGCTTAACCGAGTGACTGTTGATCACTTTAGCTATAAAAAAATATGTAGTTACTATTTTTCAACACTAAAATGTTAATTTTTTAAGAAGTACTAACATATTCATTAACAGCGTCTCTTAATAATTAATAAAATTACTTTGGCTATATTGACAGTTTAATGTCGCCCTTTTCAAGTCGAAGTCTATAGCAGGGGCATGCTTTAGTTCCTTACTGTTTGACTAAATTGCTGCCAGAGGCGAAGCGCAGGGCTTATGCTACACTGCCTAAGTCATTCTTTTAAAACACTAAAACCTACCATGTAGGATTTTTGCCCTTTCTCTTTTAATCTTCACAGGCACTATTTTTCGATGCTTTCATTTGGAAGAGTAACTACGGATGTCTCCTTTTAACTTCAAAGAGTGGGGCATAAACAATAATTATTGCACGTCAGTCCTAAACCAGTTGGGGTCGGTCTTACCAATCCCCACTGTCCATTTTTCTCATTTAAATTCATCTGAGGTCAACATTATGCAAAATAAAACTAAAAATGAAAGTACTAGAAGTTTTCTGTATTATACTGGCATAAGAATCTATAATATGATCAGAAGGCTCCTAGAAAGCATAGGACCTAAAGTAAACATATTAACATGACTAAAACATGCATGTAAATATTTTTCTTCCATTGTGCCCTATCTTTGCTAAGTCAGAAATTGTAGGTCTTTTGAGCAATTTTTTTCTATATGATTTTAGGTCTCATTGTCCCCTTTAACACCTTCGCTCACCATGATTTCACACCTATAGACTAGTGTATCAGAGGTTGGTGCACAACATCATCAAACCAACTCAAGCGACCTTATATCATTTATCCTAAATGTGTTGAAGTTGCATCTTGTGACGAATGTCGTGATTTTTAATCTTGTCTACTATTGTTTGATTGCACATCCATCTTAGCATCTGCATCTCTACGGCATTCATCGTGTGGATGTGTTGAACTTTGGTAGCCCAACATTCACTCCCATATAACACGTAATACTTCCCTTTTCTTTCTCTTCTTCCCCTCTCTCTTCCTCTTCGTTAGCTCTCGGCTTTCGAGTAAAGCCAAATGAATGGCCTTTGGTTTATAAAGGTTCTGTGGAGAATCTGACAGCTATCAAACCCTTAAAACACTTTATTCCACTTTTGTGTCTGCATTATGGGCTATGGCCCACTAATTTCACTTCTTTTGTCATTTGTTTTTGGCAAAATGACGCAATTGCCACCTATCTTTTGGGTTACTAGAATACTGACTCAGATGTCGCTGTTATAATAAAACATGAACACGAAGATCAAGCATATGTTCTTGTAATAAATAATAATGCACAACATTGTTCAAACCAGATTGATAGCCGTTGATGGTAATGTCATTGAGAGATCTTCTGTCCATGCATACTTGTGAAAATTCATCCTTTTGTGGCGGTAAAAAAGTCTGGAGTTATATTGGGGCTCCAGTAAACATACTAAGAAACCGAAATGACAAATAAGAATTCCTATTCTTGGATGGAAAAAAAGTCCTTATCTTGTTTGCAAGGAAACTTCAAACTTGGATTTCTTGGACTTCTTTGACGACTTGGGCCTTTTGACTTTGTACAATTGGGCTTCTTGCACTTAAAGGCTTGAAGCAAGTCCACATGTATAAACGTGGCAAATAACTTGATACATGTGGATTGCAACTTATACTGTTTTTCCTTTTCTGGTTTGTACCTTCTGTTACTTACCTAAACTCTCTGCAGGAAGATCTTTACTACCCGCACCCTCTAGTACAAGATATCCTGTGGGCTTCACTTCACAAGGTTGTGGAACCTGTTCTGATGCATTGGCCAGGGAAAAGATTGAGAGAAAAAGCTCTCCGCACAGTGATGGAGCACATTCATTATGAAGATGAAAACACTCGTTACATATGCATAGGACCTGTAAACAAGGTATTGGTCCTTAATTTCCATTAGTGAAGGTCTTTGTTAATCCACACACTTTAGTAATTGTCTTTCTAAACTACCTAGCTATAAGATTTGATGATCCTTTCCAAAATTGTGTCAAAATACAGTTTGCATATGCATTTCTGTTCTGAAGCATTTATTTAGCTTTAATTCCTTGCATTCAATCTTAGCCCAATGAGTTATCTATTTGGCAACTCTTTTATTCTTCTGTTGTTTGTCTGCATGTTTCAGTTGTTCCTGATAGATGAATAATATGGAGTATAATCTTCCTTTGTTTCCTGAAAAAACTGACCTTTCATTTGCAGATTTTAAATATGCTTTGCTGCTGGGTTGAAGATCCTAATTCAGAAGCTTTCAAGTTGCACCTTCCAAGAATTCATGACTATATGTGGGTTGCTGAAGATGGCATGAAAATGAAGGTCTACAAATATCAGTTCCCAGTTTTAATGTTTGAAATATGGGTTTCTTAATGTCCTACATTAGTTATACTGGTGTTGGTCATTTATTAGCCTTGTTTTCTGTTTGTCTGATGATATATAGATGATATGTTGTCATACTGCAGGGATACAATGGAAGTCAATCTTGGGATACTTCATTTGCAATTCAAGCAATCATTGCAACAGAGCTTGGCGAGGAATATGGTTCAGCATTGAGAAAAGCGCATTCATTCATAAAAAATACACAGGTAAAACCTTTTCTCTGTCATATCATCTATGGTGTAACCTGCCATATTAGTTTCTTGATTTTTGCCTCTGATATTGATCTAACTTGCAAGTTCCTTCCTTTGTTTTGAAGGTGTTAGATGATTGCCCAGGCAATCTAGATTTCTGGTACCGTCATATTTCAAAAGGTGCTTGGCCCTTTTCAACTGCAGATCACGGATGGCCCATTTCAGATTGTACTGCAGAAGGACTTAAAGTAAGAATTTGTAACAAGTGTTCCACGAATTGATATGTTTCCATTTCTGCTAACCTAAGTGAGTGTCTACCAGGCAACTCTACTATTATCAAAACTACCATCAGAGATAGTCGGTGATCCATTGGAGGCAAAGCGTTTCTATGATGCTGTAAACGTTTTGCTTTCTTTACAGGTAATAGCATTCTCCCCTTCTTATTTCATATCATTTTCCATACTTCTTTGTGTATGGACTTTGCATTGCACTTTCCGTCACGTTTACGTGAAGGCTGAATTTTGTGGGTAAACAAACTGACAATTGCAAGAGCAGCTTCAATATTTTTCTTTGATGCTTTTAGGTTCTCATTTGTATCCCCAAAACGCTTAATGTGACGGCTGGATGTTAAGTTTGGATTTTATGCATTCTGGCGGAAAAATAAGCTAAATTTATAATTTAGAGGCTTTTGTAAGTAAGCTAAATTCATGTTGCGCATCATATTTTAGGCAACGATGTTCTAATGAACTAGTATCTTAAAATGTGTACTAGGAGGTGACAGAAAGCCTCTACTTTGGTCTTTTTATAGGAGTTTTTGCCCCTGGCTTCTGTGCATATTCTAATAAAACACAGGAAGAACACCTGCTATGATTTTGTCAACTGTGCTTGCAGATAAATTACTGTAACCTGGCCTAATTTGGTTTTTAAAAGCTAAATCAAGCTAACTTGTTTGACTTGAAGCAGGATTGCTTTCCAAACTCATGCAGTAGATAACTTGGATACCATTCCATTTGAATTTAGGTTGTTAGCCATTCCATTAACTTCATGTAAAAGTTAAACAACTTATTCATTAGTTCCCACCTCCCAAGGTAGTCTCACATAAAATAGATCTCTGCTGCCCTCTGCGTTACACAAGCTCTGTACTTTTCTTGTCCTTTCGTACTCCCTCTTCCCTTCCCACTGTTAGATATAGATATGTAGTTGTCCCACATTGGAATAGGTGTAGTATGCCCTTTGTATAGAGTAGCTATAAATTAGCACATCTAGTATTGCATTAGACACACAATATCAATATATCATATTTTCTCCCGTGCCTTCTCACATGATATCAGAACAATCGTGAGAGATTTATCGCTGTGCAGAAATTCCAGTGACTCCGGGAAGGAAAATCAGTTGACCGGAAGTCTTTTTCCGGCAATCCACTTTTCGTCAATATTGTGCAAAAACCAACACCACCACAAAGTAGATCGGGCTCCGGCGACCAACCCATAAAAAAATCTCCGTCAGAATACCCTCCACGTGCCGCCACTCGCCACCTGAAGAAAATTTTCCGGCGAAGTTCCGTTGTCGCGTGGGCCACCTTACGGCCATTTTTTGGCGGCGACTCTTCAGAATAAATTGTTCTCCTTGCAATTCCGAGCCTACCCATCCAGGTTACACAAAATTCCGACAACTTTTATATTTTTCCGGCGTGAATAGTGATTTCAAAAGTGGACTCCCGGCCATTTTTTGAAAACGTTTCTTCAGAACAGTTGGGTCGTCTGGTAATTCCGATCCTACCCCTACTGTTTTTATTTCATTCCGGCCACTTTGAATTTTTCCGGCAGCTACAGCACTATTTCGACTGCTACCGTAATATTCCGACAGCTACAGTATTTCCTTATTCTGTTTCACTATTCCTTACTCTGTTTCAGTGGATTACATTTGATTATTTCTCTAATTTGGTAATAATTTACAACGATGTCTTTGGGAATTGATGCTTTTGGGTCTAAAAACATGAGTTCTGGAAGCTCTAGTTTTATGATTACTTCGGAACCGTTAATTGGAGGTTCAAACTACTTAGCTTGAGCTTCATCTGTCGAGTTGTGGTTTAAAGATCAAGGTGTTCAAGATCATCTAATTAAACAGTCTAGTGAAGGAGATGATAAGGCGATAGCGCTTTGGGCAAAGATTGATGCTCAATTATGTAGCATCTTGTGGCGTTCTATTGATTCCAAGTTAATGCCTTTGTTTCGTCCATTCCAGACATGTTATTTGGTTTGGGCAAAGGCTCGTACCTTATACACTAATGACATATCTCGCTTCTATGATGTGATATCACGGATGACAAACTTAAAGAAGCAAGAATTAGATATGTCTACTTACTTGGGNACGACGAAAGATGTTTCTAGTTCTTACACTCGCTGGACTTCCTAATGATCTTGATGCAATGCGAGACCAGATTTTGGCTAGTCCGACTGTTCCCACAGTTGATGAATTATTCTCTCGATTATTCCGCCTTGCTGCAGCACCAAGTCACCCAGCGATCTCATCACAAATACTTGATTCCTCTGTTCTCGCATCGCAGACAGTGGATGTCCGGGCATCTCAAACTATGGAGAACAGAGGAGAACGAGGTCGTTTTGGGAGATCGAGACCCAAGTGTTCTTATTGTCACAAACTTGGACACACTCGTGAAATGTGTTATTCCTTACATGGTCGTACACCCAAAAATGCTTACGTTGCTCAGACCGAGACTACAGGTAACCAAGATTTTTCTCTATCTAAAGAAGAATATAATGAGCTCCTTCAGTATCGAGCAAGTAAGTAGACATCTCCACAAGTAGCCTCAGTTGCCCAGACTGATACTCCTGTTGCTGGTAATTCTTTTGCTTGTGTTTCCCAGTCTAGTACTCTTGGATCATGGGTCATGGATTCAGGCGCTTCTGATCACAGCTCTGGTAATAAATCACTTTTGTTGAATATTGTATATTCACAGTCTCTTCCCACTGTTACTTTAGCCAATGAGTGTCAAACTAAGGCACAAGGAGTTGGACAAGCTAACCCATTATCTTCTATCACCCTAGATTCCGTTCTTTATGTCCATGATTGTCCTTTTAGTCTTGCATCTGTTAGTCGTTTGACTCGTGCCCTCCATTGTGGTATTTATTTTACTGATGATTCTTTTATTATGCAGGACCGCAGTACGGGACAAACAATTGGTACAGGACGTTAATCAGAAGGCATTTATTATCTTAATTCACTCAGGCCTTCCACAACATGTCTAGTTACCGATCCTCCAGACCTAATCCACTGTCGTTTAGGACATCCAAGTTTATCCAAACTTCAGAAGATGGTGCTTAGTTTATCCAGTTTATCTACATTAGATTGTGAGTCGTGTCAGCCTCGGAAACATACCCGAGCTTCCTTTCCGCGTAGTGTTAAGAGTCATGCATAGTCTGTTTTCTCCTTGGTTCATTCTGATATATGAGGTCCTAGTAGAGTCAGTTCAACCTTGGGATTTCATTATTTTGTTAGTTTCATTGATGATTACTCAAGATGTACTTGGCTTTTCATAATGAAAGATCGTTCTGAGTTATTCTCTATATTCTAGAGTTTTTGTGCTAAAATAAAAAATCAATTTGGTGTCTCTATTCGTATTTTTCGCAGTGATAATGCCTTAGAATATGTATCTTCTCAGTTTCAGTAGTTTATGACTTCCCATGGAATTATTCATCAGACATCTTGTCCTTATACCCCTCAGCAAAATGGGGTTGCAGAAAGAAAGAATAGGCACCTTATTGAGACTTCTCGCACACTTTTAATTGAATCTCGTGTTCCGTTGCATTTTTGGGGCGATGCAGTTCTCACAGCTTGTTATTTGATTGATAGGATGCCTTCATCTCCCATCAAGGATCAGATTCCGCATTCAGTATTGTTTCCCCAGTCAGCCTTATACCCTCTTCCACCCCGTGTTTTTGGGAGCACATGTTTTGTTCATAGCTTAACCCATGGGAAAGAGAAGTTAGCTCCTCGTGCTCTCAAGTGTGTCTTCCTTGGCTATTCTCGTATTCAGAAGGGATATTGTTGTTATTCACCTGATCTTCGTAGGTACCTTATGTCAGCTGACGTCACATTTTTTGTGTCTAAACCTTTCTTTGCTTCTGCTAACCACCATGATATATCTGAGGTCTTACCTATACCGACCTTTGAGGAGTTTACTATAGCTCCTCCTCCACCTTCGAACACAGAGGTTTCACCCATACTAACCATTGAGGAGTCTAGTGTTGTTCCTCCTAGTTCCCCAGTCACAGGAACACCACTTTTGATTTATCATCATCGTCTGCACCCTACATCAGGCCCAACTAGTTCTCATCCTGCACCTGACCCTGCTCCTAGTACACCGATTGCACTTCGAAAAGGTATACGGACCACACTTAACCCTAATCCTCATTATGTTGGTTTGAGTTATCATCGTCTGTCATCTCCCCATTATGCTTTTATATCTTCTTTGTCCACGGTTTCCATCCCTAAGTCTACAGGTGAAGCATTGTCTCATCCAGGATGGCGACAGGCTATGAGTGACGAGATGTCTGCTTTACATACAAGTGGTACTTGGGAGCTTGTTCCTCTTCCTTCAGGTAAATCTACTGTTGGTTGTCGTTGGGTTTATGCAGTCAAAGTTGGTCCCGATGGCCAGATTGATCGACTTAAGGCCCGTCTTGTTGCCAAAGGATATACTCAGATCTTTGGGCTCGATTACAGTGATACCTTCTCTCCTGTGGCTAAAGTGGCATCAGTCCGTCTTTTTCTATCCATGGCTGCGGTTCGTCATTGGCCCCTCTATCAGCTGGACATTAAGAATGCCTTTCTTCACGGTGATCTTGAGGATGAGGTTTATATGGAGCAACCACCTGGTTTTGTTGCTCAGGGGGAGTCTCGTGGCCTTGTATGTCGCTTGCGTCGGTCACTTTATGGTCTTAAGCAGTCTCCTCGAGCGTGGTTTGGTAAGTTCAGCACGGTTATCCGGGAGTTTGGCATGACTCCTAGTGAAGCAGATCCCTCTGTGTTTTATCGGCACTCTGCTTCAAGTCTATGTATTTATCTGGTAGTCTATGTTGATGATATTGCTATTACTGGCAATGATCAGGATGATATTACTAATCTGAAGAAGCATCTCTTCCAGCATTTTCAAACTAAGGATCTAGGCGGATTGAAGTACTTTCTAGGTATTGAGGTTGCTCAATCTAGCTCAGGTATTGTTATTTCTCGAAGGAAATATGCTTTAGACATTCTTGAGGAGACAGGATGATAGGTTGCAGACCTGTTGACACTCCGATGGATCCGAATTCTAAACTTCTGCCAGGACAGGGGGAGCCGTTTAGCGATTAAATTATCTCACAGTGACTAGACCCGACATTTCTTATCCTGTGAGTGTTGTAAGTCAGTTTATGAATTCTCCCTGTGATAGTCATTATGATGCAGTCGTCCGCATTATCCGGTATATAAAATCGGCTTCGGGAAAAAGATTACTGTTTGAGGATCGAGGTCATGAGCTGATCGTTGGGTACTCAGATGCTGATTGGGCAGGATCACCTTCTGATAGACGTTCTATGTCTGGATATTGTGTTTTAGTAGGAGGAAATTTGGTGTCCTGGAAAAGCAAGAAACAGAATGTAGTTGATCGGTCTAGTGCAGAAGCAGAATATCGAGCAATGGCTATGGCAACATGTGAACTAGTCTGGACCTAACAATTGCTCAAGGAGTTGAAATTTGGTGAAATCAGTCAGATGGAACTTGTGTGCGACAATCAAGCTGCCCTTCATATTGCATCAAATCCGGAGTTTCATGAGAGAACTAAACACATTGAGATTGATTGTCACTTCGTAAGAAAGAAGATACTTTCAGGAGATATTACTACGAAGTTTGTGAGGTCGAATGATCAACTTGCAGATATTTTCACCAAGTCCCTCACCCGTCCTCGCATTGGTTATATATGTAACAAGCTCGGTACATATGATTTGTATGCTCCGGCTTGAGAGAGAGTGTTAGATATAGATATGTAGTTGTCCCACACTGGAATAGGTGTAGTATGCCCTTTGTATAGAGTAGCTATAAATTAGCACATCTAGTATTGCATTAGACACACAATATCAATATATCATATTTTTTCCCGTGCCTTCTCACACCCACTATTCTCTCTCTGTGTGTGTGTCTGTATTTTGTTTATTAGCTACTTATCTGTTAAACATTCTGCATATTCTATTGTTATGGGATGGGTGTAGTTCCAGATTGCTAGTGATTGGGAGTGAAAAATGATACTGCCGGGACTAGTGACAAAAAGAGATTCCTTTGGATTAGAATCTGAAGATTCTGATTTGAGGTATCTTCTGGTTTCTCAAGTCATTCAGAATATCTGCAACATCATGTTCCAGATATGTGAATGATCTGCATCTTCTTGTGGCTTTTCTATGTGATTGTATATACTAGTTCCGATTCAGGTGTTGGAATTCCAAAAGTTTGCCTCTGGTCTCATAATGCAGAGAACTTTAGAGTGTGTCTTTTTCGAAGTGAGCTCTAAGCAAATTAACTTGCAGTTTTCCAACCAGTTGATAGTGAGCTTACTTTAGCAACATCTATAGGTCCTTTCCTCAAAGCCAGCCGAATAAAATCTATGCCTTACTGAAGTTTTAAAGACAATTTTTTGTTATTATTTGGTCCTGTTGTTCCTGAAACTGCAGTCTTGGAATCACTGAGAAAACTTTTTGCTGGTATGTGTGCAGAATAGTGGTGGCGGCTTTGCAACATATGAACTATCGAGGTCATATCCGTTGTTAGAGGTATTTCTTTTGAAAGTTTACATTTGGTTGCATGTTACCCTGTAGAAAATATTTTCTTCCATGTCATTGGTTTTACGCTTTTACGCATATAAACATTTTTGTCAACCTGGTGGAGTTATGTACACCATATTATTCAATGTGATTCTGCTCATGCTTAGTAGGATATGAGTCTTGTTTTTCACTTCTGAAGTCATTTCCCGCTATGAAAGAAAAAGAAAATTAGTTAATATTTTCTTTTTATTTTGCTTGGGGATGTTCAGATTCTTAATGGCTTCTTTCTTTAAGGGTCTTATTAACATCCACTAGAATTATGGTGCCCTTTATTTCTTAAAATGTTTTTACGACTATATGCTGCCCACAAGTCTCACTATTATGGTAAAACCTGGTGAAATGGTAATGTTGAACCACCAGTATGGCGCAGTGCTAGTTGGTCCAACTTGTATGTAGCTAATCTTCATGCTATTCAAAATAAAAAGAATAAAAAATAAAAAACTAAGTAGAACTTTTACAGCTAAGACTAGAGTTGTTTGCTTATTTGGCTAAAAGTTAAGAGCGAATCACCAAGCGGGTCTTGTTTGCTCGCGCGGAGTAAATCGTGAAAATTGGGTTCAATTGGTCATCTACTGCTGCAGTAGGACCTTCTACTTGGTGCTTGTGTCCTTGTTAACCTACTTTTCTGCTTCCTTTAGCTAAATACATTAGTGTCATAGACCACACTAGACACCCATCTACCATTTTGCCTAGTCTTATTTGCACATAAGGCTGAGAACTGGGCCAGGACCGGCCCGCGGGCTAAACGGGCTGGTACAGTTTGGCACGCTGTTGGTGGGCTCGTGCCGGTCTCGTGGGCCAGTTTTACCATTTAGGACCGTTTGGACTGCCATGGGACCGGACCGGTCCCATGGCAGGCCAAACATGGCCCAACAGATTTTTTTTTTTAAAAGAAAGCGTCGTTGGCCAAATGATGAAAAAGTCTTCAAAAAATAGCCATTTAACCCAGTGTTATCAAAGGCGGAAAGCGCAAAAAAGCTCTAAGGTCCGTTGCGGCTTTAAGCGCAAAGCACAAATAAAGCATGGGCTTTAATGAAAAAAGGCGCAACGGGAGAAAAAGTAAAAATATGCATGTCTCCAACACTAATCATTATAAGCATTAATAACAAATATATGGACAAAGAAATTGAAAATAATTTAAGATAAAGTGAAATATCAATTGTTTAAGGTCGTTTTTTCAAGATTACACTCATTGGCGAGGAAAAGTATGCCTTAGAGCTTTGATGCGGCACTAAAGCGCCAACAAAGCGAGGCGAAGCGCTCAATGTGTTTTGAGCCCCCCCCCCCAAAAAAAACTAATTTTTAGCCCAAACTCTTTATTATTATGCTTTTTCCCTATTTTCTACTATAAATACCCCCTCGTTCTTTCATTTTTCTTACAAAATCAATATCAATCTATCATAATCTCTCTCTAATTTTCTTCAAGACTTGCTACAATTGTTTACTTTATAAAAAAAATAGTGAAAAAATTGTGAGTTTGCTACTATTGCTTACTTTATTCAAAAAAATAGTCAAAAAATATTGAGGTTGTTAGAATTTGTGAAAAAATTGTGAAGTTGGTGAATTGGAGTCTTCAAGTTTTCAATGATAATCGATTTTCAACAAGTTGTTCGACAATTCGGTAAACTCATTCCAACTCTTAACTCTTAAAATAGCCGTTGGGCCCATTAGCCCGTTTGGACCACGGGCCCGCCCCAGCCCATTTTGCCCGGGACCATGAATTAGTGGGCTTGGTCCCAGGCCTGTTCCTCCAAAAAGCATGTTTAGCCCGGGTCGCGGCCCGCAAGACCGGCTCTTTTGGCCCGTTTGCAGCCCGGCCGGCCTTATTTGCACAATAAAGGTATCTTGTAAATTTTGATTCGTTAGCCCACATTAGGAGGTTCCTTCAATGCTTCCCTCCATGGGGTCACTTACCCTTTTATCATCAGTTAATATGCCAAGACATTTCAAACTCTTTGGAGAATTCAACGATGCTTTGGTTATTTTAAAATATTGATGATAATTCCTTTGTCTCGTAAAAAGACAATTTCTCTTTCTTGGCAAAGATGAGAGATACACATTACCTCTTTTTCCGTCTTCTTTTGTGCTTGGAACTCTGCCAGCTAACTCTTGAAAAGAGTATTTGTCTTGAAATGTTGCTGTCAGTAAATTTTAATTTCAACTTTATCAAAAAGTTATGCTGTTTACGCATGTTAATACCTTTGTATTTAGGATTTTACCTCTGTAATCACGTTTTGTTGAAAATAATATTTCACAAGACATTTGAATTCTCTTGCCGTGTCTTCTCAAGGGTGGTAGCTTATGCTTAAAAATGGATACCCCCTTTCTCCTCTAGGTAACATGCAGAAAAGAATCCAAAGGAAAAAGAAAAATGCATCCCCATTGAAATTAAATTGAAAAATTACTTTAAAATCTTAAAAAATTCTTAAAGCATAAGTAAAAGTCACCTTTTCTCAACCAAAAAAAATTTAAAAGAATATTTTATTTGTAAAAAAATATAGTTTGAGTAATGAAAAGGAGTATTAGTTTCCCTCATCCAGGTTGCCTGAATCTTGTTCCCTCCAAGTAGGGTTGAAAGAACACTGTGAATTGGGTCTTATTATTCTCATTTTCTCGGAGCTTTTCTTTACTGAAAATTATATTTTGGTTAGTTTAACAATATAGAGTGCTTTAGCACTGTTACCTGTCTTGTGTTTGCTTGCTTGCTGGTTTATCCCATACTTTTCCTTACTATATACTTGTGTGCCTTTTTTTTTTAAATTGCAATAATAGTGTTTATTGAAGACTTCTTATCAAGATGAGGTTGCTTGTAACAGGTTCAAATTGTGTACTTTAATTTAGAATTTTGCCGTTAGTACAGTTGACAGTTAGGCCAGCGGATAAGCTTTCAAAAGATTTGCCTTGTGTTGCGTTATCTTTTAGCACCTAGGGTATAATGCTGTAAATGCTAGTAAAAGTATCTGATGGTTGCTAAAAAGCAAATTGGCCCAGAAAGTATATATACCATAATAAACTTAACCAGTATTGCAAGGGGAAAATTAAAGAGCAGCAGACAAAGGGTAATAGGAAGACGACTAGTTTTCCCACAATGACATTCTTAACCTCTTGTCCTAAGTTGCTCGGACATGGGTGCGGGTGTCCGATACGAGTGCGGATCTAGAGGTCGGATTCTTCGAGATGTAAATTCTAAGATTCGGGGATACGGATCCTAGTATTGATACGGGTACGGGGATTTGGCTAAAATGAACTCAAAAAAATAAAAATATCTCTAAATTTGTAAGAAATTTAGTGGAATACTTATGTATAGCTTGTAAAGTGAATTTCTTTTTTATTCTCAAGTTGTAAATGAGTAAAAGATTGATTTCATAGATAAGGTATGTTATTCTCTTCAAATTTATCCTAGTTTTGGTTCTGATTTCGGGAATCAAATTGTATCTTATATCGAATTTTTCCGTCCGTTGTGGTCAAAGTACCCAAAAGTGTTTGACCAAATCCGGTACGGATCCCATACCCATACACATACTAGTGTCGTGTCGACACGGGTGCGGCACCTAAACTGAAGTGTCGGAGCAACTTAGCTCTTTTCATTTTCTTTTCTCCTTTGTCCTTACTGAAGAAGTTTTGGGGCTGATGTTTTAGAGAATGTGCGAAAATCATTAAAATAGTTCTTGCACAAACGTTCATTCCATGTTTAATCTTATTGACATGATGCTACATGGATGTTGGGTTGCTGCTTATTGCACGTGCATTATGCAAGTATTTGAATCCTTTGTTGGTTTGAAATTATTTTTCCCTGTTCAGACAATCAATCCTGCTGAGACTTTTGGAGATATTGTTATTGATTACCCGTAAGTCATCTGCATTTATGTCTAACTTGTTTCTTGTATAGCAGTATATGTATGAGTACAAATACATTTGTAGATTCCTGTTAACCACACAGCTTTGTCACTATACAGTTATGTAGAGTGTTCCTCAGCTGCAATTCAAGCTTTAACAGCATTTAAGAAATTATACCCTGGTCATCGCAAAGAAGCAGTGGAACGCTGCATTGCTAAAGCTGCTGCCTTCATTGAAAAGATTCAAGAAGCAGATGGCTCCTGGTTAGTTCTTGTTATACCCGTTTTCTCAACATGCGGTAGAACTGCGAGGGCATCTGGTATCCTTGTACATTGAAACAGTCCATACTTGGTTCATGTCCATAGTTTTCTCCTGAAACCATAAGAATTGTATTTAGCGTCTGAACTTCCTTCTTAGGTATGGCTCTTGGGCAGTTTGCTTCACCTATGGCACTTGGTTTGGGGTGCTTGGCTTACTAGCTGCAGGAAGGAACTACACTAATTCTTCTAGCATTCGTAAGGCTTGTGACTTTTTGTTGTCCAAACAAATCTCATCTGGTGGCTGGGGGGAGAGTTACCTGTCTTGTCAAAACAAGGTACTTTCATCTCATTTCATTTCATTTACTTCTTATTCTGGTTCCTTCATATCTTATAATTTTTTCTGTGCATAGTAAAAACTGAACTTGTCCCTCATCAAGTTTTATGTTCGAAACATCTAAGTGGACTTTTAATTTGTGGATTTTGGTGTGGGATAAAAATTGGCAACGTTTTGGTTGTTTCAGCTATTTGTGATTGGGTTTGGGAATGCAATTGCAATATTATACACCCATAGTAAAAACTGATTGGTCTTTGTGTATTTTGGTGTGAGATGTGTTTGAATAACATTATATCAAAGTTTTAGGTTGTTTCATCTATTTATGACTGGAATTG
Organism: Nicotiana glauca; assembly: GCA_026770625.1. Taxonomy (NCBI): domain Eukaryota; kingdom Viridiplantae; phylum Streptophyta; class Magnoliopsida; order Solanales; family Solanaceae; genus Nicotiana; species Nicotiana glauca. Next base: position 45,791 of record MU724523.1, read on the forward strand.
GGAAGGCAACTGCAAACTGCAATATTATCTCCTTCACACACCCCCCCCCCCCCCCCCC
>MU724523.1:56111-81549 GCA_026770625.1 Nicotiana glauca
GGGGGGGCTAACTAGAGCATGACTTGAAATTTAGTTTGATGATAATGTCATAACTAATATTTTTATCTTTTAAGGGGGTACATAGAAGAGAGGTAATGTCATATTCTTTTAAACCTGTTCCGTTAGTGAATAAGACTTAAATAAATTCTTTCAATCAAGATACATATGATTGTATTCCATCTCTTGTTACTGCCTTGATAAAAACAGAATCTCTACTCTAAACAGATGGCGAAACAAAGAAATCCCGATAAATGAAGAGTCCGAAATCAAAATGTGGTTCTTGTGAACTCAAAGAACCGAAATGCGTAGAAAAAAAATATGGTGACCGATTTATATATAACGTCTTTTAAAGACGCTATAGCTTAACGGCTATTTGCCCAATTAAGTATAGCGCCCTTGTAAAAGACGCTATATATATATAGTGACCGATTTATATATAACGTCTTTTAAAGACGCTATAGCTTAACGGCCATTTGCCCAATTAAGTATAGCGCCCTTGTAAAAGACGCTATATATATATATATAGACACACACACACAACAATGCCGATGAGTCTAGAGATGACACACCCTTCCCTAACGAGGGTGATGATGAGGAGAAAGATAATGTTGAACCTGAGTTGACGAGGGAGCATGCTCCATCTCTCGTTAGACCAAGAGTACACGAGTCCCATGTGTTGTTTCATTCAAAGGAGATTCCCTACCTTGATCATTTGCCAAGTATGCCGGATACGGATGCCCTCACAAGGGATATTGACAAAATTCGGGCAGCAATGTGGGATGAATCTAGACCAACAGTGCTATCAAAGGGTATGCTTTTTCCTGATAAAGTGCGCCTAAGCAGAGCGATGAAAATGTACAGCGTAAAAAAATATCGTGAGATGATGGTATCAGAGTCATCTCCAGTTGTATACAAGGTTATTTACCGTAGATGGTTTACATGTTGTAAATGGATGTTGCGTGCGAGGAAGAAGAAGACAAATATGTGGGTTGCGGGTAAATACATTGGCACCCACAATTGTGAAATGGACACATTCTGTGAAAATCACTTTAACTTGGATATTGACTTGATTTCTCGTCTTAATTCCACACATTAATGAAGTACAAGATCAAATAGTGTATTACATCCGTCCACCAGGAATATGGATGTACCATTACCAAAAGAAAGGCATTTCTCGAGCACAAACATGCATTTAAAATTGTTTATGGTAACTATGATATGTCATTTGCATCTCTACCCAGGTACATGGAGGCATTGCAACACTTTAACCCCGGGACTGTTGTTGAATGGAAGCTTGATCGGAGTCCGAGAATACCAGAACATATATTCAGATATATGTTCTGGGCATTTAAACCAGCAATTGATGGTTTTGTGCATTGCCGGCCGGTAATATCCATAGACGACACTCATGTCTATGGAAAGTATGATATTAAGTTGTTGATCGTCATTGCAGTAGATGAAAATGGAGGTATATAACCCCTAGCTTTTGTTATTTGTGCCAATAAAAGCCAAGAGACGTGGACGCTATTTTTGAACCACATGAAGGAGCACATTGTTAGACAACTTTTAGATATTTGTCTAATATCTCATCGGCATGGTAGTAATTTAAGTTTTGTACAGCATTTGCCTGCATGGCGGGAACCGTATGCATATCACTGTTACTGTGTGAGGCACCTGAGGCACATCCCAACAAGGACTTGCATGATTTAATGTAGATGGCTGCAACTGATCACCAAGAGTGTAAATTCATGAGGTGCATGAAATCGATCAGGTAGGAAGACGAAGTAGCCTATCGTTGGTTGATGCGGTGTGATCTTGAAAAGTGGACATTACACGCGGATGGTGGCAGACAATGGGGAATTCTGACTACAAATGTGTCAAAGTCTTTCAACGGATTATTTAAGTTTGCACGTGGACTGCCTGTCACTGCCATGGTGCAGATGTCACTAAATCAGATGGCGGAGAGGTTTGTTGAAAGGGCTAGAGGTGCATCGTCATTGATGGAGAGCGGTATTGAATTTATTCCAATACCAATGAAAAGATTTGAGAAATACAGGAGGCGATCACATTGGCATTCATATTTACAAATATTGCAACGAGCGAAATATTTTTGAAGTTCGCACCGCTATCCATCAAAATCGGGGAAATAATACACACACCATAAATGAAGCTAGAAGGTTATGTTCTTGTGGGAAATGATCCATCTACCACATGCCGTGCTCACATTGCATGAAGTTCTTTCAACATACAGGTTTCGGGGCAACCATCTATGTTGATAAGGAATATAGTGTTGCTGCATACTTAAACACCTATAGTAGACAGTTGCAGCCAGTAGGTGCTGAGTATTATTGACCTCCAGAACCATTTAAAATGGTGTGTAATAAGGAGTATGTGCATAAGCTACAAGTGCAAAAAAAATGTGTATATAGAACCAAATGGATGTTGGTAATACCGTTTATGCGCGTAAATATGCCATATGCTCACAAACAAAACACGACCGTCGTAAATGTCTTTCAGCTGGTTTGGATAGCGGTGGTAATTTAGCTCTCGGTGGAAGTTCATTCAATGTGCCTAATTATCAAGGATACTCGTAGTATTTTTTTCCAGTAATTTGTTATAATGAGTGCATGTACATGTTCATCTTGCAGAATGTATGAAATAAAATTATGTTTGCATTGGTCTTAAGTCTTATTAATATTTAGTATTAATACTTCAGTAGAACAATTTAACATACACCCCAAGAAAAAAAATAATTGTCATTTGCCATTATTGTCGTTGTCTGGCACTATTTCATTGTCATTGTCTTCAATTTCTTCGTGAACATCGTGTATGTACCTTTCGGGACCAAGGGCGTCATAATCTAGGCCCCAGTTGACACACATTTCTCGCATTTCATCGCCATCATCAAGCAGACCACTTGATTTATTTCTACAATAATATAGGACATCTACGTCCAGCATTTGTGGTGGAAACTTAGATAGTCCCTCCCACTCGACAGCTGTTGGAAAAACAAAACAATCATCGTCTCTATGAAATTTATTATTTTATAATAAATTCCAGTACTGATCCTCTATTCCTCCCAAGAAATTAAGATCATCTATTACATGATGAACATCAAGTGTCTTTTTCATCTCTAGAATCTCCTTCATCAGATGCCTACTCACTTGTCACGACCCAAAAGCCACTAAGGGTCGTGGTGGCACCGGACACCGTTGTCAGGCAAGCCAACTAATTAATCAATTAAACTCTCTATTTTAACACCTTTGAAATCTAGGATTTTCCTTTCATTTTTCATAAATAAAAAGATCGCTTACTTCAATTCAAATTAAATAATAACTATTAGTACACATCTTTCGAAAACCATCCCAGAACCCAGTGTCACAAGTGCATGAGCAACTACTGATAAGGGAAATAAAATACAATATCTGTCTGAAATACAGTGGACAGGGAATAAATACCAAATGCTGAAAGGAACTACACTAGCTGCGGGTCGCCTCAAATAATGCAGCTCACCTAGTCTCAGAATCATCCGCGCTGCTATGCACAGTAGGCTGCTAGAGATATATATACCTGTGCAACAAAAATACACAGAAGTGTAGTATGAGTACGTAAACAACGTGTACTCAATGAGTATCCCGCCTAATCTCGAAAAAGTAGAGACGAGATGGTCAACTTTAACACTTACTAGTGGTCCAATAATAATATACTAAATGTGTGACGAAATCAGGGATTTTATATATCGGTTCTAACTCACAAAGCTGGTAAACAGGCAATACACCTTCAAAAAATAATAAAGGATTTTCAAGGTTTATTTTTCTTTATTTTATCAATTTATATCAAGCCATGGAAGGCAGCATCAACTTATAAAATTCTCAGGCAACGATATATAAATCATGCGCAAATCATGCCGAGGCGACGACCCGCTCCAACAGAAACAAAATGCGGTTTAGATATTGTTGGAAACTCATTTACTATTTTGATGTGGTTTAAGCAATTCAACCGTCCATAAGATTACAAATATTCCAAGTATAGCATGCTTTTGGGTCCTAGACTACCTGGACAATAGCATAATAGTAGCTACGCACGGACTCTCATCACCACGTGCGTACGTAGCCCCCACAAATAGGAGCACATAAGCAATTACTCACCTATGGGGACAATTCCCTCTTACAAGGTTAGAAAGGAGACTCACCTCGCTCTGAAGCCTATATTCTAATTCAAGAATGCGCTCAAACTTCCAATTTTAGAGCCGAACGATCCACAACTATTCAAATAGGGTAAGAACTAGTCAATACATGCTTAAAAGTTCATATTCTAACTATTAATCCAACTTTCCAACCTTAAATTCAAAATTCCTATAATCCGACCTCGGGCCCACGTGCCCGAATTCCGAAATTTTTCGAAGGAAGTTGTTCTTTATAGCCTAAGGATAAAGATACGTGATTTCTACTCCATTCTACAACCAATTTCGTGGTTATATCTTATTTTTAACAAAACCCTAGGTTTTACTATATTCCCATGATTTTTGCTAATTTACATGTGTTAATCTACCCATTTTTAAAGTATTTAAACTAAGAATAGGTGGGACAACTTACCTCAAGATTCTAGGCGGAAGTCTTCTCTCAAAAGCTCCCAAAATCGCCCAAGAAACGAGTGAAAAATGAGCAAAAATGGCATTGAGCCCGAATAAATGAAGGCCTGCCTTCAGCGATCTTCGCAGGTGCGGTCACCACCGCTTCTGCAGGAGAAAGACCGCTTCTGCGGTCTGGGGCACTTCTGCGGACAGGCCCACCGCTTCTGCGGTTCTGCTTCTGCGGATATTGGGCCGCATCTGCAGTCTTAACATGCCTGACCTTGGGACGCTTCTGCGGACAGGGCCATTGCTCCTGCGTCTCCGCTTTTGCAGATTTAGAGCCGCATCTGTGGTCAAGGCCGCATCCACGATTAAACGACTGCTTCTGCGGTCTCGCACCTGCGGTCAACCAACCACATGTGTGGTTATGACAGAGGCAGATGCTTCAGCACTTCCATTTGATCCGTTAACCTCCCGGAATCCACACGAGGCCCCCGAGACCTCAACCAAACCTACCAACCAATCCAAAACACGTTACGGACTTGCTCGAGGCCTCAAATCATATCAAACAACGCTAAAATCACGAATTTCACCCCGATTCAAGCTTTATGAACTTTGAACTTTCCATCTTCTACTTCCGATGTTTATACCTATCAAATCATGCCCGATTGACCTCAAATTTTGCACACAAGTCATATTTGACATTACGGACCTACTCCAACTTCCGAAATCGGATTCCGACCCCGATATCAAAAAGTCCACTTCCGATCAAACTTCTCAAAAACCTTCAAATTTCTATCTTTAGCCAAATGGCTTCAAAATGACCTACGGACCTCCGAATTCACTTCCGATCGTGCTCTCAAATCCAGAATCACCATACAGAGCTACTCCCAGTCTCGAAATTCCAAACGGACATCGATAACACTGAAATGTACTTCAAACCAAACTTATGAAATTTCTTCCAGAATGCCAACTTCCACAATAGGCGCCAAAACACTCCTGGGTCACCAAAACCCGATCTGGGCATATGCCCAAGTCCGAAATCATCATACGAACCTGCTGGAACCTTCAGATCCCGATTCCGAGGTCATTTACTCAAAATTCCTATCCTAGTTCATCCTTTCAATTTTAAGCTTCCGAAATAAGAATTCTCTTTCCAAATCAACTATGGACTTCCCGAAATTCAATTCTGACCACGCGTGCAAGTCAAAATGCCTGAAATGAGGCTGCTCGTGGCCTCAAACTGCCAAATGATGTGCTAGGACTCAAAACGGCCGGTCGGGTTCTCACATTCTCTCCCACTTAAACATACGTTCGTCCTCGAACGTGCTGAGAACTTCTCTGGAGTGGTCTGAAATCGCTGTCTAACTTTTCATGCACCTTCCCGTTCTACCACAGCTCAGTTGAGCATATTAGCTTGTTCCATTCTGAAGATATTCCCTTTTATTCAAGCAGATACGCCTTAAAAGTCCAATTCCAACATTCGAAATTCTATGCTAGGCCTGTTTCCAACATACGATCCCCACATCAATAACTATATGCCGTACCCAGACGCGACTGCATAACTTTGTTGAATTCACAACTTGCACAACTTTACTCATAGGACCACAATAACTTTCCCTGATCAATTTACCGAAATCCCACGACTCTGATGCTCCCATAGCACCCCATGACATACGCAGGTCTTACTCTAACTCTTGCAATGCCGCCACAACAGAAGAGATGTGCAGAAATACATAATCAATTGCCGAGTCAACCAATCATTGAGTCTATACTCCTGTCAAGAACCATCACTGCATTCTGGGCCAAATAATGGCCTTAGCTCTTTAATGTACTTCATATACTCGGATTGCACGGATCTTAAAACCAATAATCTCATCTCACCCAGTACGAACTACTCAAGCAATATGCCACCCTGGACATGATCAAAAGTCTCAATTGATGCCATAATGTGCCAATAGGCTACCGATTAGAATGCGATACAAAAAGAAGAACGAACTCTGGAAGGAATTACCTAACTCCCGTACTAATACGTACTTTCCTTAGAAAATAGGAAGTGGGGCATACAAAATGACATATAGAAAACCATACTCAACATCACACTGCTGCGGCGCACAACCCTATCCAAATAACATAGATCTCACATAAGGAGATTGCACATCGAGCTGAATTTGCTCATTACAACAAAACACCGAACATCGGTCATAAGCATGCTAAGGGCACAATAACATCCCTGAGGGAACATATAGCATCAAAAGCTACAAAACTCAAGCACAACGGAGGTGCGATATACAATCTGAATCTCAAGAGCCATCTTGCTTGTAACACATCATTTCTACACGGATACTCAACACATAAACGATTTCTCAAGCCGTCTCACAACTCCCACGGCGCAATGCATCACTACATGGATTATCTGACAATGAAATAACACCCTGACTACTCCATAAGGAGCGTATTATGAAATGAACACAACTGGTTGACATAGAGCCCAAATTTACATTTAAATCCATCCACCGACCTCAAGTCGACTCTAATCATATCAAACTAAGCCAATAACCTTTCAAAGTTCCATACTAATTTCCCTCTTCTCATAACACACAAGGAAAACCATCATAACCAGAGTACAGTCCACAACTCAGAATTCGAGTGCCCTCCAGGCATCCATTCTCAATTTAACGATATTACCACAATTCTTCATACTTGGTATAGATCTTTAATCAATCAAGTGGCTACGTGCCACATTTATGCAATCTTCTTGTGGAACACACTCCCACAATCTACCATAACAATTAACTGGGTCTTACCCCCAACCCACCGACCGCACTAACGCTGAAAAGCGATCAAGAATCATTAACCATGATACAAGCCCTCTTTACAAAACACCAATCTCAGGTGACGCTGAAGACAATCCCAACTTACTTTAAACACCGAAACTCCTTTCCTGCTCATCCGAGCTTGTGACATCTTTGTCTACACCGAACTGCAACTTTGATTCTCGTTTCAAATTTCATATTACTCGCTGCTCCCGACATGCCCATAAACAGTGGGACACGATTCTTCATCATAATTCCATAATTACTAATAGATTAATACTTTATCACATCAAAGCTTTTCACTGAACTCACTTTAGGAAGATCACAGCAACACACATGCGAATACTCATAACCGTAGAACATGAAAACATCTAAGTAGTGGTCTATGACACCATAGCCCTTCCGGAATCTGCTTCCATATAACAAGCCATAACAGTAGAATGCTTCAGAATAATATCAATTACGGCGGCTGACAAGCCTCGTACGCACCGCCACAGATCACTTGCATAACTTAATCACGCTGAAAGAGCTGATCTCTACCGCCAATATGCCAACTAAATTATGGCTAACCAATCTATCTTCTTCTAATTTATCCTTGATTGCCTTAGAAATAATACCAACTTCATTCAATACATAGCATACTTCATCTGCACTTATTCCGTGTGACCTTGAATCACGAGACTGTGCCGTCTCAAATCCCACAAATTATTCTGTACCTCCCAAATGCCATACTGCATGCCAAAACATCACAGATCATTCTTCGCCTCTTCTCATAGGCTGCTAACAAGCTTGATTCTTTTACCCGTAATTATACGCTCGAAATCATTAGGCATCACACCTCGTCTCATGAATTTACCATGACCGTTGTTGAGAGTCACTCGCTCTGACTTGGCCCTGAATATAATCAACTCCATTAGTCTCCCATCACACGAGTACCCCTTTGGCAAAGAACCCGCCGAATCACTTCCCTTGGAACCCGCATCTGCACAAAGCAAAATCCTGAATCTTTCCCCCAAGTCTGAGCATGATCCAATAAGGCCAACGATAGCCCGCCTTTAATAATTCGTTTCAGATTACCATTTATGGTCTTTCCCCGTGGCTGAAATAGCCCAAAAATATGCGAATAACTTGAAACCTCGCGAGCAGTTAACTCTGCAACCCCATCATAAGAGGTGGGACTCTCCCACTTAGCTTGAAGCCATTATTTCACAACTCTAGAATTCACCAAGATTCCCTAGCTTCCGTCGACATAACCTTGCACGATTAACCGCATAAATTCTCGGATTCCTTCTGCAAAACCCTATTCTTTTATACTTTGATTCGCCCACTACATTTGCACGATCAATCTCTTTGCTACATAACCGATAAAATTCTTCATAGAAGCCTCGCCAACCACGCGACTGCTAACCTGCTCACTTGGATAACCCGCCTATAGAAGGCTCTCCCCGGCATCTTCCCACACTGCTGCGCAGGGTACAATTACTACTACATCAATGACCCTTCCTGAGTCTGAGCTCACTCCCCAGCTGCACAGTTCCATTTACACCTCATGGACACCATTTAAATGTGCGACAACATTCTTCTAATTTAAATTTATGCTGCATCCTTCTTCATTTAAGCGGCTCCTTTCCGTTATACTAAATCTCCGGCCGCAGAAGAATCCCTACTTCAAATTAGGCCCGTAGACCCCAATAACCAAGCACCAATATTCTCAAATCGTTCCAAACTCTCCTTAAGGCGCATAATCATCTTATTACTAAGCCCTATACAGCTCCACCACTCTCCCACTTTGGGAAAAATCGCTCCTATAATCAACTGCTCGACCTACGCTTCTTATACCTGGCCCTTTAGAAGTTCAAAACTCCGCCTGACACTTCCCACGTGTTTTCTCATCTTTTGCTGCTCAGTTGTTGCCTTAAATAAACTCTATCTTTGTGGCACTGAACCCACAGTTGCTGCTAAACTTTAAACCTTTCCGACGGTCATCTTTATCGAACCGTTAATATTAGAAATTCTGATTCGATCCTAAACCACCGCACCATGCGATATCTGAGAGTTGTATCACTAATAGTATTTCACAATATACTGCTATAAAGGCAAATTGTAGCAGATTATAACATCAACAAGCTTAGTACGTTCCATTAGGTCCATGACACCCCATCATAGAAGAAAGCTCCACCATGCTTGTGATTACCAAGTATCATCACTTCCACCAACCCACATCTGACCATTCTTAGTCCGACTGCCTTTCCCTTGCCGAGAATTAAATACTGAACCCCTTGATTACACACTGAGTAAACCTCCCTTCAAGTCATTCACTGCCCCGATGCGTGGGAAAACATCCTACCATCACACTAATATTGCGGAATAATCGCTCATAAGCATCGCGGCAACCTGTGCCTAGCCTCAAGGCTCTAAGAAGTTTTGTTACTGAGCTGAATGCTAGAATATCCTTCCATAAGGCGACTACAATAGTCCAATCAACTACACCGGGAGAATCATCCCGTACCATATTTGTAGTGCCATTAATATCCTTCAATTTTCGATTTATAACAAGCGCTCGCATAAGATTAAGTAGGAAGAAATCAAAGCCATAAGCCTCAAAGGAATTGAACCGCACGATAAGGAAATCAAGAAAGGAAGTACTCCTAACAGTCCTGCAGCCTCTCAAGGATAAGTACAGATATCTCCATACCGATCCGCGAGACTCTACTAGACTTGCTCATGACTCGTGAGACCTTAGGAACCTAGTGCTCTGATACCATGTTGTCACGACTCAAAAGCCACTAAGGGTCGTGGTGGCGCCGGACATCGTTGTCAGGCAAGCCAACTAATTAATCAATTAAACTCTCTCTTTTAACACCATTGAAATCTAGGATTTTCCTTTTATTTTTTATAAATAAAAAGATCACTTACTTCAATTCAAATTAAATAATAACTATTAGTACATATCTTTCGAAAACCATCCCAGAACCCGGTGTCACAAGTGCATGAGCAACTACTGATAAAGGAAATAAAATACAACATCTGTCCGAAATACAGTGGGCGGGGAATAAATACCAAATGCTGAAAGAAACTACAGTAGCTGTGGGTCATCTCGAATAATGCAGCCCACCTAATCCCAAAATCATCCGCGCTGCTATGCCTAGTAGGCTGCTAGAGATATATATACCTGTGTAACAAAAATGCACAGAAGTGTAGTATGAATACGTAAACAACGTGTACTCAATGAGTATCCCGCCTAATCTCGAAAAAGTAGAGACGAGATGGTCAACTTTGACACTTACTAGTGGTCAATAATAATATACTAAATGTGTGAGGAAATCAGGGATTTTATATATCGGTTCTAACTCACAAATCTGGTAAACAGGCAATACACCTTCAACAAATCATAAAGGATTTTCAAGGTTTACTTTTCTTTATTTTATCAACTTATATCAAGCCATGGAAGGTAGCATCAACGTATAAAATTCTCAGGCAACGATATATAAATCATGCGCAAATCATGCCGAGGCGATGGCCCACTCCAACAGAAATGAAATGTGCACTTGTCGAGGGTCGACGGCGCGCTTATAGATGCATCTATTTAATCTACCGAGGCGTTTGGCCCGTTCCAAAATAAACACATATAGACATTCAGTCAAGAAGCCAACATGGGGCAATTATTCAAGGAAGAACAAATTCCTTTTTTTTTTAACAAATTAAGAAAAATGAGGTTTAGATCTTGTTGGAAATTCATTTACTATTTTGATGTGGTTTAAGCAATTCAACCGTCCATAAGATTATAAATATTCCAAGTATAGCATGTTTTTGGGTCCTAGCCTACCCGGACAATATCATAATAGTAGCTACGCACGGACTCTCGTCACCCCGTGCGTACGTAGCCCCCACAAATAGGAGCACATAACCAATTACTCACCTATGGGGACAATTCCCTCTTACAAGGTTAGAAAGGAGACTCACCTCGCTCCGAAGCCTATATTCCAATTCAAGAACGCACTCAAACTTCCAATTTAGAGCCGAACGATCCACAACTATTCAAATAGGGTAAGAACTAGTCAATACATGCTTAAAAGTTCATATTCTAACTATTAATCTAATTTCCCAACCTTAAATTCAAAATTTCTATAATCCGACCCCGGGCCCACCTCCCAGATTCCAAAATGTTTTGAAGGAAGTTGTTCTTTATAGCCTAAGGATAAAGATACGTGATTTCTACTCCATTCTACAACCAATTGGTTAAATCTTGTTTTTAACAAAACTCTAGGTTTTACACTATTCCCATGATTTTTTCTAATTTACATATGTTTATATACCCAAACTTCAAGTATTTAAACTAAGAATAGGTGGGACAACTTACCTCAAGATGCTAGGCAGAAATCTTCTCTCAAAAGCTCCAAAAATCACCCAAGAAACGAGTGAAAAATGAGCAAAAATGGCATTGAGCCCGAATAAATGAAGGCCACTGCCTTCAGCGATTTTTGCATATGCAGTCTTGGGCCGCACCTGCGACCACCGCTTCTGCGGAAGAAAGACCGCATCTGCGGTTGGGGCGCTTCTGCGGACAGGCCCACCGCTTCTGCGGATATTGGGCCGCATCTGCAGTCTTGACATGCCTGGCTTTGGGCCACTTCTGCGGACAGGCCCATCGCTCCTGCGTCTTCGCTTTTGCGGATTTAGAGATGCATCTGCAGTCGTGGCCGCATCCACGATTAAAAGACCGCTTCTGCGTTCTCGCACCTGCGGTCAACCAACCGCAGGTGCAGTTATGATAGAGGCAGATGCTTTAGCAATTCCAGAAATCCTTTTTTGATCCGTTAACCTCCCGGAATCCACCCGAGGCCCCCGGGACCTCAACCAAACCTACCAACCAATCCCAAAATAAGTTATGGACTTGCTCGAGGCCTCAAATCATATCAAACAACGCTAAAACCATGAATTTTACCCCGATTCAAGCTTTATGAACTTTGAACTTTCTATCTTCTACTTCCGATGTTTAAAACTATCAAATCATGTCTGATTAACCTCAAATTTTGCACTCAAGTCATATTTGACATTATGGAGCTACTCCAACTTCCGGAAATCGGATTCCAACCCCGATATCAAAAAGTCCACTTCCGGTCAAACTTCTCAAAAACCTTCAAATTTCTATCTTTAGCCAAATGGCTTCAAAATGACCTATGGACCTCCGAATTCACTTTCGATCATGCTCCCAACTCCAGAATCACCATACGAGCTACTCCCAATCTTGAAATTCCAAACGGACGTCAATAACACTAAAATGCACTTTAAACCAAACTTATGAAATTTCTTCCAGAATGCCAACTTCCACAATAGGCGCCAAAATACTCCCGGGTCACCCAAAATCCGATCCGGGCATATGCCCAAGTCCGAAATCATCAACGAACCTGCTGGAACCTTCAGATCCCGATTCCTAGGTCATTTACTCAAAATTTTAATCCTAGTTCATCCTTTCAATTTTAAGCTTCCAAAATAAGAATTTTCTTTCTAAATCAACTATGGACTTCCCGAAATTCAATTCCAACCACGCGTGCAAGTCAAAATGCCTGAAATGAGGCTGCTCATGGTCTCAAACTGCCGAAAGACGTGCTAGGACTCAGAAAGACCGGTCGGGTCGTTACATCACTTCTGGTTCATCTTTGTATGTGTTAGTTTGGAAGGCTGACAGTGCTTGTGGCATAACAAGCCCATGTCAACGACATGATACTTCGTATTCACACCGTTTTGGATAAAGAGGAACCAATTGTAGGTTTTCTCCCTAAATTAGCATACTTTCAAGCTTTGTAGAATGTGTTTCGCCCTCAATAATATTTCCTGCAACTTTGAGATTAGTGTGTATATTCATAGGCTAATTTTACAAGGTACGCAGGACACCATACCACTTTTCATCACTCAAGTCAGTGTAGCAACCTAGCATATTTTTTTTCAAGGTAGGGATTGATAGTGTTAAGACGTGAACCATGGGGATCTGTTGAACTACCTTCATCCTTTTGCCTCTTTTTGAACCACTTGTTAAATGTTAGTGACATTGTTTTTATGGATATTGTAATATTTATTCAAAAGGTCTTTGAATTAGATATGACTTAGTTCAGTTTAAGAAGCTTTCTTATATCTGAAATAATCATTATAATGTGAAGCATAGTGCGATTAAATACCATGTTATGTGGATTGTCTTGTGGACCTGAAAAAGCATTCGTTCTGGAAAAGTTGTCTTTTGGAAACGTTGTATTATACCGTAAAGAATTATTAGCACACAAAGCATAGCGCGGTTAAATACCACGTTATGTGTATTGTCTTATTGACCTGAAAAAGCTGTTGTTCTGGAAAAGCTGTCTTCTGGTAAAATTGTATTGTACCGTAAAGAATTATTAGCACGCGAAGCATAGCGCAGTTAAATATCACATTATGTGTATTGTCTTGTCGACCTAAAAAAACTGTCGTTCTCAAAAAATTGTATTGTACCCTAAAGGATCATTGTCACGCGAAGCATAGCGCGGTAAAATACCACATTATATATTTTTTTTCTTGCCTATAAAAGCCTAGTGCATTTAGTTATTATTTGCATCAAGTAGAAAAAACTTTCCAAATTTTGCATTTGTCTTGCATTAAGAAATGTCTGGATGCAATGATGTCCGTATTTGTTATTGTGGCAAACTTGTTATTTTGAAGCCATGTTAGTCAATGGTAATGTGGGGCGCATACATTGGATATGTCAACAACCTATAAGTTATTGCTTTGCAAAAAATATTTTTTAATATTTTTCATAACATGTTAATTAATAATGTTGTGTTATAATATCCATTTATAGGACGAAAATCAATGTATATTTAAAGAAAGGAAAAAGGTCAAAATTGCCCATGTACTATTGTTAATTGGTTACTTGTGACCCCCGTTATACTTTTCGACCATTCTTGCCCCTACCGATAAAGAATTTTAAATAAACACCCCTAAACCTAACATCTGTATACTGTGGCAGCTGACCACATTAAAATTATCCTACTCAGCTGCCATGTCAAAAGGCCCACCATTTTAAAACCCCACAACACCCATTTCTTACCTGTGACCCATAACCCGTTTGCCCACCACATAAATAATATAGACCCGTCTAAATTAGCTACGAGGGTCATTTGGTCTGTATCAGTTCGATAGAAATGAGAGAGAAAAGAGTTGAAGGTTCAAAAGAAACACCGATTTCCATTGTTGAATGCTGTTCGAGGTACGATTTTCCCCCAAAACTAAACGTTTCTGCTAGTTTTATATGGTTGTTGTTTATAAATGAAGTATTATTGTCTTAGGGTTCGTATTTCTTTTATGTTAAAGTTAGGGTTTTTAGACCATGCTTCGTGGTTTAGGGTTTTTGTTGTTTCAGATACTCTATTGTCGTTTAGGGTGTTTGTTGTCTCAGATATTGACTGGATTTTTGTCGTTTGTGTTTATATGTGACTTTCACCTTTATACCCTAATTATTTTTTTGATTCTACTGGTCGGTTAGGGTATATTGGTGGAATTGATGATATTTGGTACTTATTTTAGAAGACATTTATCCTGTTTAGGATTTCAAGTATGTGTGGTCCCTTTTGTTTTTTAAAGAAGGGTCGGTTAGGGTTTTTTAACTGAAAAGGGATTTGAGGTATTTGTTAATAGCTGACTTGTTGTTATTTGGTCCCATGTTTCACCTGCATTTACTTTGAAGATGCTGCTCATGTGGGTCTCTTACATATATGTTTATTCCTTACTTTATTGTGGTGGGACTCTAAGTTGGATTGTTTATTATGTGGTCCCTCGTACGCATGCTTCTGTCCATTTCTTTATCATAGTGCCTCATTCAATTTTGTGTCTTACCTCTGTACCTTTTTCTTATTCCCTTTATTTATCAAACTGTTTTGGTTATTCAAGCTTTCACTTTCATCTTGTCCTTCTTTACTTCTTTATGCATTTACTATGGTAGGTTGTATTAACTTTATTCATGGTTGTTATGCAGCCTTTTATAGATGGTGCTACTGGAGTTAGTTTTTCATCATGGTGGGGAATGGACTAGTAAGCCACACCCGCTGTATAAAGAGAAGTATGTGCACATCAATAAAGGTTTTGACTCTGACTTGCTCACTTATGCTGATTTAGTTGCTGAATTTGATACAAAGTTTGGGTATATAGGGGTGCAGCAATTAATAGTAAAGGGTCCTGGTGGTAAATATTATGAAATAGATGGGGATGTTGGGATTAGGACTCTATTGGACCTTGTTAATGAACAGATGAATGTTATTAATTTGTTTGTTGTAGAAGACTGTGAACCTGCACTTGATGTACCTAATATAGTCACTCATAGTGAGTCACACACAGTAGAAGTTGAAGCTGCTACTGATTGTAGTGATAATGATAGTGAGGAAAATCATTCTGCTACTGATTCTGATTCTGATTCTCCTGAATTAAGTTCTGATGATTTGGAGCAATTTTTTTTACAAAAGAAGAGGGTCATCAATGATAGGTTAACTGATTATAAAGAGTTAGATAAGTCAATGACATTTAAAGATATACCTGAAGCTAGGAAAATGATCAACATGTATTCTCTTGCAAATGGGTATGACTTGCAGCAACTTAAAAGTGACCCTACAAGGCTTAGGTACATATGTGTTGGTGACTGCCCCTTTGTTTGTCATATATCTAAGGATTCTTCAGGGGGTGGGGTTAATTTCAAGACTTTAGAGCCTGAGCACACATGTGAACCTGCATTTGAAAATCACAGAGTTGATTCAAACACAATAGCTGATTACTTTAAAAAAGGCTTGCAAGATAACCCCAAAATTAAGATTAGAGAGATGAGGGCAAGCTTGAAAGCTGCATTTAATGTAAATGTTAGTGAATCTAAGTGCAAAAGGGCAAAGAGAATGATTTTGGAGAAACTTGAAGGTAGCTTTACAGATGAATATAATAAGCTTGTTGCCTATGCCAATGAATTGAAACTTAGCAATCCTGGGAGTGATGTGATAATTAACTTATCAAAAGATGCTCTTGAAGAAGGGAAAAGGAGGTTTTTAAGGATGTATATTTGTTTTCAAGCAATGAAGTCTGGGTTTAAGAGTGGTTTGAGGCCTTTCATTGGATTGGATGGAACATTTTTGAAAGGGAAGGCTAAAGGTCAGTTGTTGGTGGCTGTTGGTCAAGATTCTGCCAACCATTTCTATCCATTGGCTTGGGCTATTGTTGACAAAGAAACAAAGCTTACTTGGAAGTGGTTCTTAGGTCACCTACAGACTTCACTAGACCTGAAAATGGGTGAAGGGATCACATTTATATCAGATATGCAGAAGGTATGTACTATCTATTTGTACTGTTATTTCAGTTATTTTGTTGATTACTTTTTACTGTAATCTGATGTTATCTACTTTTTTTTAGGGGTTGATTGACTCAATCCAAACTGTTCTTCCAGAGTCACACTTTAGATTTTGTGTAAGACACATAGAAGCAAATTGGTGTAAGAGATGGGGTGCTGGTGAATTCAAAAAATTGCTTTGGTGGGCTGCATGGAGTACTTATGAAGAGGACTTCAAAGATCAGATAAAGAATATGGGTGAAGTAGATGATGATGGAAAGGAAGCTGTGGAGGATTTGTTGAAGTATCCACCAAAATGTTGGAGTAGGGCTTTCTTTGACACTGTTTGCAAGAACCAAGCTGTAGACAACAACTTGACTGAGTCATTCAATGCTTGGATCTTACAAGCAAGGCACAAGCCAATAATTAAGATGCTTGAGGATATTAGAATCAAGGTGATGAATATGATTACTGAACATGAAGCTGAGGTGATGTCATGGGGAAATGAATACAGTCCTAAAACAATGGAGTTGTACAACCAATTCATGAGGATTGCATTGAAATGTCATGTTAATGGCAGTGCAGACCATGGATATGAGGTGACTGAAGATAATGACAGGCACATTGTCAATTTGAGATTACAGAGATGTACCTGTAGGGCATGGGATCTTTGTGGCATTCCATGTCCTCATGCAATATGTGCATTATTGCACAAGAAAGTGAACCCTCTAAGTCAGATCCATTGGTACCTTACCAAACAGACTTATCTCCACATTTACTCACATAAGTTGCAACCAGTTAGAGGAGAAAAGTTCTGGAAAATTGAACCTTCACAGTATATGGATCCACCACCTTTGGTAAAGATGACTGGGAGACCAAAGGTTAAGAGAACAAGAGAAAAAAATGAGGAAGTTAACAGGCAAGGACAATGGTCTAAGTCAAGGAAAGGGACGGTAATGACATGTAACAACTGTGGTGAACCTGGACACAATGCTAGAGGGTGTGCAAAGGTAACTGTCAACTGTCAACAAAAACTTTACTTTTTCTATCATTCTTTATGTTTCAACTATCAACAACTAACAAAAACTTTCTATCTTAATAACAGAAATCTAAAGGAAAGCAGCCCATTGGAGGCAACAAGAAGGGAAGGCAGACAAAGAGGAGGAGAACATTACTTGATGAAGTCAATGATGATGAACATCCCACATCTGAGCAGCCCAGATCTCCCTCTGCTGCACCAGTGCCACAAGAAGTCAATGAAGAGGAAATTCTTCTGTCAGCCCCTCAGCCAAGTCAGTCTAGCAACATGGTGTTCATGCCAACACCTTCAATGCAGAGGAAAGAACCAAGCATTACTGCTTTTCCAGACTTTGATCTACCCATACTTTGACCCTGAGCCTGAGCCTGAAATAGCTATAAGGCCAAGAAGTATATCTGAGGCAAAGACTAGACTACAATTGAGGCAACTACAAACTGTAGCAATTGGAACAAGGGAAATCAGCTTTGTTGGTGATGCCAGTGGTGTGAGTGAGCCATCAAACCTACCATACCCACCAAAAAAGCTGCAATGGAAGGGAAAAAATGCTATTACTGGTAACCAGCTTAACAAGCAAAGATTGGCCAAGTTGAAAGCAAAGAAGGGTAATGGAAAGAAGCAGACTTAACCAACAGTTCTGCTCTTTTGGAATGTAGATCAACAAAACTCTATCATAGTTGTATATTTTTGGTTGTGATGTAATTATTAGCCAAGTAAACATGTTAAACTTGTGTGGCTGTTAAGTGAGTGACATGTTCACTCGGATGTCATGTTATCACCTAATTGTGAAAGTTTTTGGGGTGATAATGTGACATCCCCTTGACTGTGGTTGAATGTAGTTTGAATGTTGTTTAGGTTGGGAAACTTGATGTCATGTTGTCACTTGTTTATGTAGGTTTTTGGGGTGATAATATGACATCCCCTTGTGATGAATGAAATTAGTATTTATAACTTGTAGATGCTGTCCAGATTTTGTTAACAGGTTGTTTTGTGAGTTTGGACCAAACTGTCCAGAATTTGGACATAATTGGTGTACTGAAGTTGTGTAGTGCAAATTTCCATATTTTCGACCAAAATGTCCAGAATTTGGACATAATTGGTGTACTGAAATTGTGTGAAAATGTCCGGATTTTAGACCAAACTGTCCAAATTTTGGACCAAACTGTCCAGATTTTGACATAATTGGTGTACTGAATTGTGTAGTCAAAATGTCCAGATTTTAAGATAATAGTTCTATACTCACTTCGCAAATTACATGGCAGTTTATAAGTACACAAATTTAAAAGGAAATCAAGCAATACAACAACAACACAACCATTGAGATATAACAAAGCGAGGAGACCTTGAATTGCTGCAAATTGTATTTCATATACAAACAGAGGATACCATACGATAGATCTGATATAATTGACTAATGTAAGCTCTAATTAAAACGGTTCAAAAGCCCTAATTGAGTTCATTATATTACAATTACATGAAACTAAGATTACAAGGTCTAATATAAAAGGTTCAAAAGAAACTACATAACACCTTCTCATCCAGTGCCAAACGACAATAAAAATGACAACAAAAAATATTCATTAGATTCATCAACTTTCACTTCATCATCGACGCCACAACAAATCTAACAAAAAGTGCCCATGATATCATAAGCATCATCCTCGTCTTCAAAACCTTCTCTTCCAATTTCGTAACTTTTGCAGCTTCAGCTTTGTGTAGAGCCTTCAAGGCAATTAATTATTCTTTCAATTTATCCCTATCATCTTTAATAACTTCCCAAGATGATGTTACATCTTTAGTTGTAACCAAATCATTGGAGATCGAGATTTCATCTTCTCATTCAAAATAACCACAAGAACGATTCTGTCCGAAACAAAAAAATCACACAAGAAACTAAGATCGTTATTATTAAACTACAATTTAGAGCTAACAATTACTAATTTAGATCTTTTGTTACACAATCACTAACCTTAGGCTTCGGACATTTAAAAAATCGCCTTTCAGGGTTTAATGGAGTCGTTGAAGTGAAGTGATTTGGAAATATGCCACAACGACACCTAATTTGGGAAGAACAACTTCCTTGAGACATTGAAGATGAAGGAAGAGGATTGGGTCGTCTGAACCCTAATTTTTGGTAATAGACGGGTAAGAAATGGGTGTTGTGGGGTTTTAAAATGGTGGGCCTTTTGACATGGCAGCTGAGTAGGATAATTTTAATGTGGTCAGCTGCCACAGTGTACAGACGTTAGGTTTAGGGGTGTTTATTCAAAGTTTTTTAACGGTAGGGGCAAGAATGGCCGAAAAGTATAACGGGGGTCACAAGTAACCAATTAACAATAGTAAAGGGGCAACTTTGACTTTTTTCCCTTTAAAGAATGGTATGATGAACCCATTTATCAGGAATACTATAAACATTATTTGCAATATATTTGGAATATGACCGGTAAATATGAACTTCAGATCTTAAGATGCAATGACAACTTGCGGCAGTGAACGAGAAACTAAAAGAGGCAGAAGAAAAAAAAATAGGTTGGAAGAGAAATTTAAGTGGTTGAAGCAGAGAATAATGGGCGATAGTGACTAAACAAACACATGTATGTGTTGAGTGTAGTAATTTATCTTTATATTTTTCGTCTCATGTATTTTCATTAGTTGTACCGAATTTAAATTATGTTAAGTTGTTATATTTATTTTTCCCAGTTGTAGTATTAAAATAACAAAGAAATCGAGAAATAAAAATATAATGTGCATATAATGTAAACAATAAATAAAGTTGCTATTATTTATTGAATGTCATATGTACATAAAATAAAATAAAAATCAATGTGTCCCGCTTATACTTTAAAGCAGCCGCTGGCTTGAGGTGCATTCCATCCCGTCCGGCTATACTATCAGGATCATCCTCATCACGTCGACTCTTTATCGAAGGATGCAATGCAGCATGATCGTCACTAAGGTTGGCAGGCTCGATAAAAGGGGTCGTCGGTCTAGCAATAACCTACAAAATAATAAGATATTTTATTATATGAAATAGATATTAGTAATGTACGTATTAGCTACAAAAAAATTAAAATGTCTTACCATGGTCTCAACGGGCTCTTGAATATAATCATCGTCTCAGGCATATCAATATCGCACAAAGTGGCCGCCGTGACGTGCGAGGATGATGGCTTTAAAAAAATTAGGCTTTAGATATTTATGACTAATCAATGAGATAAATACAAATAAAAATAATAGTAATATAAACTAACTAAATCTTGTAAAAGATCCTCAGCATCCGTCGGTAATGAGCCATAACTCAGTCGACATATTATCTACATCTCGCACTGGACGATCATCAGCAACCGTCAATGCCTCTGGAAGGTCATGAAAATACTTATCCCAGTCATGTGAGGTAATGTTCATGCCCGCGATCAACAATGGAGCTAACAAGATCACCTGTGAAGTCCTTGGAGTAAGACTCGGGCTAAATGACGGGATATTATTAGGAGCATGGTGTGGCTCAAGGTGGTCACCCAACTGATCAACTCCAACATCCTCAACAGGCCTCAATGCCACCTTGTTGAGGACTACCTCTTCGCCGACCCCCACGACCTCATGGGAACCCCTACCTCCCTAGGCACACCTACCACATCGACCACGTTCAGTCTACACTGTTGGCCCATGATGGTACTGCTATGACACCATATAATCAGCCTCGTGTCCTAAGCGCTCATCATCTCAGACTCGCTGCAATGTCCGGGCAGCCAAATCTGTAACCTGCCGGCCATACTTGTGCAAAGCAGTCGCTCCTTTGCTGGTATGCAGTCCCAACTAGTAGAACATATGTAGGCTAATAGCCTGCACAACATGTAAAATATTAATTATGGAACGGTAATATTAATGTTATCACTAAGTTTACCAAATAACATACCAGCGCCTCATACCTCCCGGCGTATGGAACAAACCAACCGCCCACAATGAACGAGATTCCCAACGAAAAGTCAGGTAATGATGTGGTAATAGCCCATATACTCATGCTCACCATCCATACGCTCGGGTGGAGGGGGTGGCGGAATCAGGTCATGCCGCTGGTCCCAAATCTCGATCTGCAACTCTAGCCATGCATCATATGCCTGGTCAACCCTCGAACGATCATCCCGCTATTAATGTGTCCTAAGCTAAGCGGGCGATGTAGGTACAAGTTGTGGCCGTCCAAAATGGCGGGGGACTCACTCGGTGGCATGATGCTCGACAATGTCGTGACACATCAACGGTTTGGAAGAGCTCCACATAAGTTGCCCGGTCGAGTAATAATCGGGCAAATTGGATATTAGCTCGTGGCCTCTAAATGAACTATTACGTAAAAATATGAACTGTGAGTATACGCAATATATATAAATCCAGGCCAAGTAAACTTAAGTATAGAATTACTTGCGCGGCCTCTAGTAAATCCAACATATCTCTGCAATAGGGGAGAATATGTCGAGCCTCTTACTCGCGTCTGTATCCTCGCCTATCAACCCACCTCCTAGCTAAAGAGAGAAATGGTGGAGGTGGTTTATCCTGAGCTATGGGTGGTAAAGGTGGCTGCAACTGGAGGAACCACTCCCAGGCCCAAACCTAATATACAATTTGGACGTAAAATTTAAGGTATATTTTTATGATGTATGTTATAATGAAGAGAGAATTTGACTATGTTTTCACCTGCAGCAGCGGCAAAAATCCTACAACTTCTTGCCGGGTGCCCAATGCTCGCCCGACACATCTGCTTGTACAAGTAACCAAAAACAACAGCACCCCAATGATGATCATGTAAATCATCTAGCTTCTCAAGATGATGAAGAAATCTCAAGCTGACTAGGTTTTTCAAAGTGTTCGGGAACAATACCCCTCCAAACATAAGCAGCAACATCAATCTCATGTACCGATTAATATAAAGATTCGGGTTATCATCCGTAGTGTCAGCATGCATCGCCTCCAGATACAGCCGGACGGGCGTCAACTATAGACGACTAGCCCCGACCAATGTACCTTCATCCGCTAGCCGGAAACCAATGAGCTGTTGCGACGTCTCCACGTACTGATCTCCCATATACTCTCTCATGCATGCGGCAAAGTAACAAGAAGTCCATCGACCAACATCCCATAAAGAACCTCCATGCCATGCAGCGTGATAGTGGCCTCGCCAATGGACAAATGGAATGTATGCGTCTCTGGTTGCCATTGCTCTATCAAAGTCGTGATCAACGACCAATCCAGCTGCAGCCGGCGGATCTCAATAATCCTATAGAAACTCGTATCCTGCTGGCGTCTGACTATACAGGGATGGAGATGGTGGGTTTTTAAGAAAGTCCTACATATCATCTACTCTTCTAGCATGGAGAGAGCACGCCAATAATTGCCCCTCCCATATATAGGAAGACCTATGCTCGGCCTGTAGCGATAATAGCTTTAGCAAGGCAGGTCCGGGATGCAAAAGTGGAACCTCCTTGACGACTATTGTAAATTAAATAATATTAATTATATTATTTTTCTTTTTAATTTTTTAAATATATTCCAATACCTTTAATATTAAATTTTATTTTATATGTTAGTTTTATTCTTTTATATGTTTGTCTGTTATTAGTTTTATTCTTTTATATGTTTGTCTGTTATTCACCTATTTTGACTATAATAAAATCAAATAATTAATTTCCATAACTATACAAGATTTAATTATTAAATATTTATATTTTGGTTCTGAACACAATATTTGAGGCCCAGTAGCACCAAGGTATCCTGAATTCTTGTGTTCATGATGAGAAAATTTTCCCGATTTATCACTCAACATGTCTGTTATTTTATATGTTTGATTTTTTTCACCTATTTTTGACTATAATAAAATTAAATAACTAATTTTCATAACTATACAGGATTTAATTATTAAATATTCACATTTTGGTTTCAGATACAATATTTGAGGCCTAGTAGCACCAAGGTACCCTGAATTCTTATGTTCGTGATGAGAAACTTTTCCCGATTTATCACTCAAGAAGTCTGTTATTTTATATGTTAGTTTATTATTATATATGTTAGTTTTATTATTTTATATGTTAGTTTTATTATTTAATATGTTTGTTTGTTACTCACTTATTTTTACTATAATAAAATTAAATAATTAATTTTCATAACTATACAAAATTTAATTATTAAATATCCATATAACAACACTTAGTTTGACAAAATTATTGTTCCCTCATGTTATTTTCTTACGTTTGTTGACTAGAATTGAAGATAGATTGTGTTTGAACTATTAGCTTTTTGACATATTTTTAGGTATAAGAGATACATAAATGACTAATTTCTATAACTACAAGGATACTACGTAAAGGGCACTATGTTTTAATACTTTAAAAGGGCAATACATTATAAATACGAGCACTACATTTGGCCACAAGATACCACTGCAGGGAACTAAAGTAATGATTTATCTAGTTTACTAGTCTTTAGCAAATAAATAATCTAAACTGGATAAAAATAACAAATCAATCACGAAAATACATATACCACAGTAAAAAGTAACTAATTAAATTTTTTTAATTAATAACAATTTCTCTATTTTACTACTTTTTTAGCACACTAATACTATTGTCCGGATAAAAAATAATTAGTTAGTTAAATCATAAAACAATCACAAAAAAATATATAGCACATTAAAAACAATTAATATGCAATTTTTATACGAGTTTTAAAAAATAACTATGTCAGAATACCTAGATTTAAAGGTTTTTTGAAAGTTGAAGATTTTGTGATTTGAGCCGAAAGGAGCAACCCACTCCGAGATAATAGGACGTGGGACTGAGAATCTATGCTTTTTGTGAAACTAATGGGCTCCACTCGAGCTTTTTTTGTCAACAATTGGTTTGGGGGGGCGGGGGGGGATCGAGTTCTGGAAGGGAAGAGGACGACGACTTATTTAAGTATAACACCCTTTATTAAAATGCTATATAGCGTCTTAATAAAGAACGTTATATGTATAGCGTCTTTTTAAAAGGGCGTTATACTTAACTAGCAAACGACCATTTAAGGTATAACGTCCTTTTAAAAGATGTTATATATAAATTGGTCACCATATTTTTTTCTACACATTGCGATTCTTTGAGTCCAAAAGAATCACATTTTGATTCCGGGCTAGTGAATGAAGGTTCGCTATTTTTAGGGCATCTCCAATGGTGCACTAATTTTTTGCACCAAATCTAAATTTGGAGTAAAATTTGGTATTTTTTTTGCTCCAATGAAACACCAAATTTTGCACCATTTCAGTATGTAGATAGTTTCACACCAAATTTGGCGTGACATTATTCATCAACACCAAATTTAACTTATTATTATTTTATTCATCTTTTTATTTTTTTGGACTTTTAATTTATCATATAGTGTGTATATAATTAATTTTTATATTAAAATTTTTATAATTTTAATTTTATATCCTATTTTTTTATATATTATATTTATATAAAATTATAAGTTAAATTTATTATTATTATAATTGTATAAAAAGAAATATAACCATTATTTAAAACTGAAAAATGTGAATGTAAGATATCTAATGTTACTAAAATTGAAAAGTGAAAACTAAAAATTAAAAAAAAAATAACAAGGCATAAAATAAAAATACATTAAAATTAAAAGTACATCAAAGGAGGATACATTAAAATTGA
>MU724523.1:92813-107381 GCA_026770625.1 Nicotiana glauca
CTTGTAGAAGAATATGATGCTTATTTTGTGCTTTAATTGATGCTACTCTTTAGTTTTTTAATTCAAGTATTGAACATTTGCTCACAATTACATGTGTTGTCTATGCCGAATTTATTTTAATTTTTTTTTTAAATTTCCGCTTCACTTCAAAAAAGCGGGCACTTCACTTCTCGCTTCTCGCTTTTCGTGAAATGGGGGTTGTCGCTTTTCCTCGCTTCACGCTATTTTTAACACTGTACTTTACTAAACCCAAGGCAAGACAGTTAATCTCAGCTACCATAGAAAACAATGTTTTTTTTTTCTGTATTAAGTATCATAAAAACTATGTTATACTGTCATCTTTCCTCTCTAACACATGTCGTCTTTATTTATATGGTAAACAGAAATAAAAGATATATAAACTGCAACTTCAACATCAGCTATTCAAGAATGAAACTTTTTTTCCACTGTCAACAACTGCGCCTCAGTCCAAACAAATTGGCGTCGGCTATATGAATCCTAACTAACCATATTACTCTATATAAATTCATCTCAGATTATACAGAACAAAATGTTTTGCCACTGTCCAAAGGAACCAAAGTCTTCTATTGCCTTTTTTGGGTTAAACTTGACTAAATTTCAAGATGGTCTCTGTTTGTCCAAAATTTAAAATGAAATATATAACTTTAAAAAAAATTCTTTGTTTAGATTAAAAGATGTTTTCTGCAAAAAACAAAAAAAGAATACAACATAGGTGATGTTTTAAGCCTCAAAACTTAAAGCAAAAGAAGAAGACTAAACATTTTCTTTAGTTATAACAAAAAAGGCCCAAAATAGCATATCAAGTATACTCTTGCGGATGAAAGTAGAAGATTACCAATCTATGATATTTCGTCTCTTGTTTTCCTTTCCAAAATCTAAGTCATGAAACCCATTTACTTCTATTTTCTTCTTCCTCTGTGCATTGCATAATTATAGTACCATAAAAAAGAGGAAAATGATCAGGATAGTTGAAGGAATAAAAAAAACATAAACTTGAGAAATACAAGTATTATTATTTAGCAGTACTATATTAAAAAGAAGATAAATTTTTCACCTGATTCAGCAGAGTTAAGAAAGAAGTTGTCCAACTGATGATGAGCTGGGGAAATGGGTGAGTTTAGACAAGTTTTTGGGGGTTATAGGGTTTCGAAAATCATTTGCATAAAATAAAAGGGGAAAATGGGTTTCAGTAATCGGTAGACGTATGTATACACTATACACCAAATTTCCCATTTATACCTGTAGTGGCGATAAAGCCTCCCCACTACCCCCCACCCCACCCTCCACACCCCAACCCCGGGGGGGTCTTTTTTTTTTTTTTAGGTTCCTCTCTCTTTCTTTTTCAAAAAATAAAGTATACTCTTCCTTTCTTGACTTGATTTTTTTTTTTTTTTGGTTTCAAGAATAGGAGGAGAGGATCATATAAAAATCAAGTTTTTTAAGCTATGGTTTTTTGTTTGTAGATCTTTAAATCAAAATTAAACCAACATAAAGCTGTTGTGTTTTTCTTATTTTTTATTATTTTCAATGTCAGGAATATTAGGCGTATGTCAACCTAAAGTTTCTTTAGTATAGTGAAATAAAACCTTTTTGTCATGTCTGGTATATATAGAGGCGGACCTAGGTAATAGGTATAGGAGTCACTGGCACCCGTAAAGTTCGACGTAACTTTTATATATACATGTATTCGTCTTTAGAAAATAGTGATATATTAATAGGGTACAAAACAGGTTTGGTTGAATCAAAAAGTGCACCCGTGACCTTCAAATCCTAGGTCCGTCTCCAGGTATATATAGTTGAATTTATTAGTTCACTATCTCACTATAACTGATTATACATTGACTTAACATTGAAAGAATACATGTCAAGAATGTCATTTTTATTTTTGAAACTAAAATTATCTCAAAAAAAGGACATTTTCTCTCACTTTATATATAGGTGAACTATTAATTTAATCTATCACTATAAATGGTTCAACATAAATCATTTTTTGCATGTGTAAAAACATTTGCAATTAGGAGTCCATTTCAAAGTAAAAATCATTATGAACTTGCCCAAATCCAATGGAAATAACTAAATTGCTACATATGGTTTAAGTGAAACTTTAAGAATTGTTTCGTTAGTAGCTTAATTGCATATGAGTATCTTCTTTTTTTCCTTACAATAAGGTTGTAAATGAATCAATTATTGGTTAAAATGCCCATTGTTCTCCCTTCAAATACTGGTTTCAACGAATAATATCTGCACTACTTGTTGCAAAGATAAGTACAATTCAACTAGTGTAATTCAATGTAGCAAGTATTCAGAAAACTTGCTTATTATCTTCAGCTTTTTCTAAAATCTATACTAGTTCCTGCTAAAATGAGTTCTTGGAGTTGCCCATGGGCTATCCTCCATTTTTCCAGCACAATTCATGATTTCTTCACATCCCTCTGGTAAAACAGATTGAATTCTCACTGTTGGTTTCTTTGGAGGCAAAATGGGCAGTGGAGCTTCATCTTTAAGCATACGGGCAACTTCTCTCATTCTCGGCCTCTTCTCCTGATTAGGGTGCACACAAGAAAGTCCCACGACGAGCACCCTATCCATCTCGTTCTTCTGAAATCGTCCCTTTAGTTTCGGATCAGCAGCCTCAGTTATCCTCCCCTTTTCCCACAAATCCCACACCCAATCAGTAATCAAACCCCCACATTCATCGATAGGCTTTCTCCCCGATGCTACTTCTAGTACCACAACACCAAAGCTATACACATCTGTTTTAACAGTTGGAACGCCAGAAAAGACGTATTCAGGAGCTAAATATCCCATTGTTCCAGCTGGTACAGTAGCATCCCTTGTCCTAGAATTATCAAACACTTCAGCTAAACCGAAATCCCCAAGCTTAGCATTGAACTCAGCATCAAGCATTATATTACAAGTCTTCACATCTCTATGAATTATCTGATTCTCACATTCTTCATGCAAATACACCAGAGCAGACGCGACGCCAAGAACTATATTCAGCCTTCGCTCCCACGTCAGAAACTTAGCAAAATGCGAGTGTTCGTGTAGGATTTTGTTAAGGCTACCATTAGGCATGAATTCATAAACTAAAACCAACTCATTCCTCTCACAACACCATCCTTGGAGCTGAATCAAATTCTTGTGTCTTAAGCAGCCAACCATAGAAGCAAACTCAGTATTAAATGGAATGTGTGAAGGACCTAATCTAGTCCCTTGAACAAATCTCTTAATAGCAACAACTCCTTTAGAAGGAATATCTCCTTCATATACAACAGCAGATCCTCCTTCACCAATTATCCTTTCATTATTAAATCCTTCTGTGGCTGATTTTATTTCAGATAATGACAATCTTTGAGGCACTCGATTTCCTTGTAATCTACACATCTGGCCTTCATTTTCCCCTGTATTACCATCTCTCTTTTTTCTCCTTAACACAAAAACAGAAACAATAGCAAGAATACCAACAACAAGTGTAACAACTGCAGCTAAGCCACCATATACAAATATCAATTTCAGTAAACTTTTACCATGATGTGGGGCAGAAAAATGCTCACCAATTTCCTCAGGAAAACACATCAAGCAATCTCCTTCATCGGATTGATGATCCCAAGACGTTTGAGACGAAAGCAATCCGAACGTTCTAAATCGCCAACGATTAATGCTGTAAACTGCAGAGCCTTTTGCAGTGAAACCAATTCTCATAAACTCCTTCAACTGATTGGAAATGTCAATTTTAGTAGCGAGAACAGGATTAAAAGGTCTAATTTGCATTTCATAACCAATCCAAACTCTCATCATTTTTTCAGAATCTTTATACTCAATCCAAGCCGTCAATTCTTTCCCACTTTTCAAATCAACATCAGCAGAAGCCAAAAACTTAACTTCTTTAACACCAATACCAATATGATTATCGTTTGTATCAAATTCCACGGCCAAGAATGAATCTCCCATGTCAGAATCTCGATTGGGAAGACCCATGTAACCATTAGAGTTGGTAAAAGAATCAACATCAGAAGTGATCAAAAAGGCAAAACCATCACCAAAAGGGCAAGAAGGGGTAGTAGGGAGAATAGTAAAAGAGAAGGTGCACAAGAAAGAAGCAGTGTTATTTGTTAAAGAATCAAGAAAACGAATTGGGTAAACATAAAAAGCTCTACCAATGGCAGAAATGGAAGGTGAATTTGATGAACAGTTGCGTTGTTGAGTGAGGTCAATGGAGTTGGTGGTGAAAGAAGCGTCACCGTAAAGAGTTACATTGTTAAGAGGGAAGAAAGGAGATGAAAGGGAAGGTGAATTGATGGTTAGGATGAGAAACAGAGTGATTGTTAAGAGTTTTTGCAAAGAAAAATGCATTCTTGACGATGAATTCTGGAAATTTGGTTTATGGGTTTTTGCAGAGAGTTCTTGAATTTTAGGAAAAGTTTCGGTATTTGATGGTTTTTCTCCTGCAGAATTGCATCAACTGAGCGGGAGAGAATAGAACGGTTAGTATACTTTAACAGGTGAAGTCGGGTCGGGTAGATATATAAGTACTTATGTATTTTGGTTATACTCTTTTTGTGAAAACATGTTCAAATCAAATTATATTATGCTGGCCTGGCATGGCTTAAGATTTTTCCAATTTTTTTTTTTTAAAAAAAAAATCACCAAGACTCCAGAGAAATGAAGAGCTGACGTCCCTAAGAACATTTTTGAAAAAGAGGAAAAGAGTTGTTTGACATCCTTCATTGGAATGTTAACTTAAACAAATCTTGAAAATATTAAGCTACCAAAAATTAATTATTTTGAAAAGTATTTTTCGTGAAAGTATATTTTAGATATTTACTGTTTATGTTTGGCCAATTCGTTTGAGAAATACTTTTTGCAATATTTGATAAATACATTGTGTAAATATTTCCAAAAAGTACTTTTGTGTGTTACATTACAATAAAGGATAGTAAAATAATTTAATTATTTTTTCATTTTTTTAATTAAAGTATAAAACATAAGATAATATATATTAAAGATTTTAATCAATATAAAATATAAGTATAAAAGCAATCATATTTGTAGAAATATATGTGCTTGCAAGTCATGACATATATGAAAAACACTATTTGTTATTGAGAAAATAATAAACTAGGTAGTGTTGCATTATGTCGACTATATTATGTCACGATCCGGATTTTTCACCCTCGGGAGTCGTGCTGGCGCCTACTAATAGGAGCTAGGCAAGCCAACTCAATTTACTTCATTTAGCAATTTTCGACCATTTAATAAAAACAAAACATAATATGATAAAGCGGAAGTCTTAAATATAAATAACTGAAAACAAATGCGGAAGTTCAATCACAAACTCTACCAAAGACTGGAATCACTAACTCACGAACGTCTATAGAATACTAAAAATAGAGTCTGAATAAAATACAATATTGTTTGTTCTGGTACAAGGACAACAAACGAAATAAAGATAGAAGAGACTCCGGGCCATGCGGACGTCTGCAAGGCTACCTCGGAATCTCTGGACTGGAGTCAGCTCCTAACGCTTCTACTGTTGTCCAAAAGCTCCTGCTCCGATACTGTGATCTGTGCAAAAAGATACACAGAGTGTAGCATCAGCACAACCGACCCCATATGCTGGTAAGTGTCTGGCCTAACCCCGGCGAAGTAGTGACGAGGCTAGACAGGACTACCAATCAACTTGTGCAGATATATATACAAGTACGACAAAATAACAGCGGAAAGTAATATTTAAGACTGGGAGGGGAACATGCTTTTGGGGATAACAAATAAAATAGAACGGTAGGAATAAATAAGGAAAAACTACAACTGGTCCCTTCTAACACAGAATACGTGGTCGGCGTGCCACACGATCCCATTTCATAACATATAAGTTGTCAGCGTGCCACACGATCCCATTTGATGATATATAAGTGGTCGGCGTGCCACACGATCCCATTTCATAACATATAAGTGGTCGGCGTGCCACACTATCCCATTTCATAACATATAAGTGGTCGGCGTACCACACGATCTCATTTCATGATATATAAGTGGTCGGCGTGCCACACGATCCCATTTCATAACATATAAGTGATCGGCGTGCCACACGATCTCATTTCATGATATATAAGTGGTCGGCGTGCCACACGATCCCATTTCATAATATATAAGTGGTCAGCGTACCACACGATCCTATTTCGTAACATATAAGTGGTCGGCGTGCCACACAATCCCATTTCATAATATATAATGGTTTCCCGGCAAGGGAACAAGTATCAATTCAACCATCCTGGCAAGGGAGAACACCAATAAACAGTTAATTCCCGGCAAGGGAGCAACAACAATAACTTACACGTCCCGGCAAGGGAGTAATTACATCTCTTCCTCTTTCGTTCATTTCTACTTCCTAATCATGTCCTAATTCGAGCCAACGCTCCAAGGAGTTTACAAATCATATTTTCTTTTCATACAGTTCACATTATATCGAAACCATCGATTAGACAAGGAAGAGTCACTACAGAATCCCAAGTAAGCACAAGTAAGGACTCATGGTCATGCTAGACACCTGTGTATAGATACTCGTCACCATGCCTATACACCGTACTCAACATTTAGCAATTAGCAAATAATACTCTAATCATATTCCCTCAAGCCAAAGTTAGATCAAACACTTACCTCGAATGCTCCAAACTCAACTCAATCCTCTAGTGTAGCTTTACCCCTTAAATTCACCACAAAACCGCTTGAATCTAGTCACAAATTACTTGAATGTATCAACAAACGTGTAACGACCCGACCGGTCGTTCTTGGAATTTATGCCCTGTTCCCCCATTAATTGCTTCCCCTAAGTTCATTTATGCTATTTTGGTTTGCCAGGATGTTCGGTGTTAGGATTCGGAGTGTTTTGGGACACTTAGTCCCTAAATGAGAGCTTAAGAATTGAAAAAATGGTCCGTATTCGGAACAGTGTGAAGACGAGCTCGGAATGGAAATCCGATGGTTCCGTTAGGTGAATTCGGGATTGGGAGCGTGTTCAGAATGTATTTTGGAGGTTCGTAGCTCATTTAAGCTTGAAATGCCGAAGTTTGAATTTTTGAAGTTTCCGATCCGATAGTGAGTTTTTGATCCAATGGTCGGAATGGAATTTCGGAAGTTGCTGTAGCTCCGTCGTGTCATTTGGGATATGTGTGCAAAATTTCAGGTCATTAGGGCGAGGTTTGGTTAGGTTTTTGATCGAAAGTGTGTTTTGTTGGAATTTGAAGTTCTTAGGCTTGAATCTTTGATTTAATCGGATTTTCGGTGTTGTTTTAGGTGTTTTAAGGATTTGGTACAAGTTCGAATAAGGTATTAGGTGGTATTGGTGCGTTTGGTTGAGGTTCCGGGGGCCTCGGGATGATTCCGGGTGGTTAATGGTGAAAATTTCTAAGTTTGCAGCAGCTGGTATTTTTTATCCTTCTCATATTTTCGCTTCTGCGGTTTGGGAACTGCAGAAGCGTAGCCGCAAAAGCGTCTTCCTCATCGCAAAAGCGGGGTTTGGCCTTCCCCTCAGAGACTGCAGAAGCGGTCACCTTTCCGCAAGAGCAGAACCGGAGGAGCGGGATTTGTTCGCAGAAGCGGGACCTGTTCCCTTAAGTGAAAACCGCAGAAGCGGTTGGTTTTCCGCTTAAGCGGAATCGCAGAAGTGGTCCCTTGTCCGCAGAAGTGGAAATGACTGTTCAAAAATAACAATTTCGAGGGTATAATTTCATAAGTTTGAAAATCGATTGAGAGCTCGGGAGAAGGCGATTTTAAGTGGGTTTTGAAGAGAAAATCATTGGGTAATATTTCTTTGATTCCTTTTCATTATATTTTATCATTATATAGCTAAATACATCATTGGAATTCAAATTTAGGATCAAAAATTGGTTAATTTGGGGTAAAACTTCATAGACCAAACTATTGGGTTTTGAGGGGGAATTTGACCTCCGATTTGAGAGATTTTTATACGGTTAAACTCATAAGAGTACGAGGGTTCTGAAAATGTGAAAATTATTCGATTCTGAGACGTTGGTTGGAGGGGCATTTTGGTCATTTTACCTCTTTTCGCGCTCTAGCTTTAATTTTAATAGTGGAATCAGTTGTTTGCAATATTATTTACGATATGTAATTGAATTTAATAGATTTGGTCCATTTGGAGTCGGATACTCGTGGCAAAGGCGTGGTTCCTATTGATATTGAGCCGGTTCGAGGTAAGTGGCTTGTATAACCTTGTGTGGGGGACCTTTCCCCTTAGGATTTTACTTGATATTTGAGTGCCTTGTGCGTGAGGTGACGAGCACGTGCTTAAGCCGATTGATGAAATCCCGGTTTTTACTTAAGCTATGGAAACTTAGTTCTTATTCTTATTTGCCTTGTTCTATTTGGAGTTATGACTTATGCTAGATTAGGAAAAGCATGTTTAGCTGATTTGACTACCTACTTGCTTAAATTATTTTGACTGCACTACGTGAAGCATGTTAGGCTAGTTCTATCTGTGTTTGTCTTCCGTACCTTATTATGTTTCTAGCTGTGATTGCGCATTTATATTGGGACTACGGATGTGGGATTCCGGTAGCTCTCCCCCCCTTGTTTGTTTACTTTGGGGCTACGGGTTCGATTCCCGGGAGATCCCCCTACACTTTTACTTTGGGACTACGGGACGATATCCCGGGAGATCCCCCTGCACTTTTACTTTGGGACTACGGGACGGTATCCCGGGAGATCCCCCTGCACATTGATGATTGGGCTACGGGTTCGATTCTCGGGAGATCCCCCTGCACTTTTAGTTTGGGACTACGGGACGGTATCCCGGGAGATCCTCCTGCACATTGATGATTGGACTACGGGACGGTATCCCAGGAGATCCCTTGGTATTGGTACGTGAGTTGGACTACGGGACGGTATCCCGGGAGATCCACTAAACAGTTGAGGAAAGGGCTACAGGACGGTGTCCTAGGAGACCCTCATCGGTATCTTTGACATTGAGCTGTGTTTACTCTGTGTTTTACTCTATCTTTGTAGTTATTATTGCCTCATAGACTTGCCTCATTACACTGCTGAATTTATTATTTCTGTCAGATTTCCACACTGTTAATTATTGCTATTATTATGTTTTGCCTCAGTAGGTCCCTGACCTTCCTCGTCACTACCCAACCGAAGTTAGGCTTGACACTTACTGAGTACCGCCGTGGTGTACTCACGCCCTTCCTGCACATGTTTTTCATGTGCAGATCATTCGGGTACCTCTACTCAGGCACACTATCAGTGAGGCAGGAGGATTTTAGAGACTTCGAGGTAGATCGGCTGCGTCCACAGACCGACGAGTCTCCCTCTTACTCTATCTTTAGTACTTAGTTTCCTCTCTTTCGGTTGTTAGATATTCTAGAGTTTTAGAGCCATACTATATTCTTTTGTAGCCTGTGTTGCCCGTGAGTTTCCGGGTTTTGGGAATTATTTTAGATTTGTGTTATCGAGTTGTACCTGCCGAGCGGCATTCAGTACAGTTTTCCTTTAGATATTTAATTTGATTCTCTCTATTTTTCCGCAATTATTATGTTTCCGCAATAATAGGCTTACCTGTTCATGGGGACCAGGTGCCGTCATGACATGTTCACGGTTGGTGAACTAGGGTCGTGACAAAATGCTAATTGAATCAATTTGAATGCATGAAAATGAATTTCCCAAAGTTTTACTCAAAAATTCCGAAAATGCCTCCGGGCCCACGTGGTCAAAACCTAAGGTTCGGACCAAAACCCAGTTACCCATTCCCCCACGAGTTCATATCTATGATTTGTTTTGAAATCGGACCTCAAATTGAGATCCAAATTCCCAAATTTAAAAAAAACCTAGGTTCTACCCAAAATCCTCATTTTTACCCATGAAAATCCTTGATTTTAAGATGAAAACATGATAAATGATGTTAAAGATTGAAGAAATTAAGTGAAAGTCAACTTACAAGTGGATTGGAGAAGGAAGAGTTCTTGAAAAATCGCCAATGGGTGTTTGGGTTTGAGAAATATGAAAAATGGGGCTTAAAATCGTCTAAGTATGAAAATTGCAGGTTGCAGGTATGGGAAATGCGAACTTGGGTTCGCAATTGCGAACCCAGCAGGCTTGGGAAATGCGAGGTTCTAGTTCGCATTTGCGAACTCAGGCTAAAAGGGCGGGTTTCGCATTTGCGACATAATGCGTCGCATTTGCGAACACTGGGAAATAAAGGGGACTTCGCATTTGCGAAGGAAATCTCACAATTGCGAGACTAGGCAGACCTGGGCCTTCTTCGCATTTGCGATGGACCGTTTGCATTTGCGAACCAGGCTTAAGGTCTGAAGCACCTGAAGCAAAATCTGCAGTTCCAAAGTTTAAAATGCAACTCGACACCTATCCAAAACACACACGAGCCCTCGGGGCTCCAAACCAAACATACGCACAACCTCAAAAACATCCTACGGACTTACTCGTGCGATCAAATCGCCAAAATAATATCATATACATAGAATCAAGCTCCAAATCACAAGATTTCTTCCAACTTTTTCATCAAACACAAATTTTCCATTTTTAAGTCTGAAACACGTCAAACGACGTCCGTTTTTAGCCAAACTTCACAGAAAGCGCTTAAACCATATATAAGACTTGTACCGGGCGTTGGAACCAAAATACGAGCCTGATACCACAATCTTTTAATCAATTTTCATTTCCATTTTCCTTAATAATTTTAGAAAAATAATTTCACGGAAAAATTCTTTTCTCGGGCTCTAGACCTTGGATTTCGACTCCAGGCACATGCCCGAGTCTCATATTTTTCTATGGATCCTCCGGGACCGTCAAATCACGGGTCCGGGTCCGTTTACCAAAAATATTGACCGAAGTCAACTTTAATCATTTTAAAACCACATTTTGAAATTTTTTACAGAATTTAACATATAATCTTTCTGGCTACGCGCCCTGACTGTGCATGCAAATCGAGGCAAGTAAAAATGAGGTTTTCAAAGCCTCGGAAGTGCGGAATGAAAGAGAAAACTGGTGATGACCCTTTGGGTCGTCACATATTATATGCATGCACCTCAAAAAATATATAATAAAAGTACAAACTAGAGATTATATAATATTGGTTTGCTACAAAAGAGAAAAATAAATCAAATCTTGTGAAGAAAGTTCTTGAATTTGATGATTAACTTTGTTATTTCAAAGTGTACTAGGAGATAAAGAAAAGAAGAAATGACAGAAGAGAAAAGAAGAGATCTGTGACGACCCGACCCGTCGTCTCATGAGTTACTGCCCCGTTTTTCCCATTTTCAGCTTCTTTATGCTTCATTATCAATGTCTTGTGTAATCAGATTGATTTGGAATGGTTTTGATAAGAAATGAGACACTTAGTCTCTTTTAAGAAGGCTTAAGTTGGAAAAAGTCAACTGAATGTTGACTTATGAGTTAGAGGGCTCGGATGTGAATTTCGATAGTTCAGTTAGCTTCGGAAGGTGATTTGTGACTTAGGAGTGTGATCGGAAGTGGTTTTGGAGGTCCGGTGTAGAATTAGGCTTGAATTGGCGAAGTTAGTATTTTGGCGATTTCCGGTTGATAGGTGAGATTTTGATCCGGGAGTCAGAATGGAATTCCGAGAGTTTCTGCAGCTTAATTGTGTCATTTGGGATGTGTGTGCAAAATTTCAAGTCATTCGGACATCGTTTGGTCGGTTTTTGATCGAAAGTGTATTTCGGAAGTTTTTAAAAACTTAGGCTTGAATTCGATGAGTTTTGGGTAATATGATGTTGTTTGAGGTATTTTGATGATTGGAACAGGTTTGAATGATGTTATGAATTATGTTCGCATGATTGGTCGGGGTTCCATGAGGCTCGGATAAGTTTTGAAAGAGTTTTTGGAAGATTTTTGCCGTTTTGAGCATAAGCGTGTAATGACCCAAAGGTTCATTTTTAGTTCTAGAGATCAAAATTCGATTTCAAGACTTCCGGAATTTTGATAATGAATTATAGGACTGATCTAGAAAGTTTGGTCTAATTTCATCAAGTCGCGATTGGGTTTTTGATGCGAAATATGAGTTAATTGTTTAACGAGCGAAATTGATATCGCACCAAGATAACGAGCTCCAAATTGTGTTTCGATTAAAGAAATAGGTTTGTATTAATATTTGTGACTCATAGGAATAAGAATCGTCGAATTCCGAGTTCGTATGATGGAGTTATAGCACTTTTAGTGAAATAAAAAGCTACTGTAATTTTCTGGGCAAAAAGCTGGTATTTCCGCTTCTGCGATGAACAGTAACGCAGAAGCGATGAACAGTGAATTTGCGCTTCTGCGATGAACAGTACCGCAGAAGCGATGCACAGTGATTCCGCGTACCGCAGAAGCGAAAATCTGGACAGTATATATTTTTCGAACAGTCCGAGATTTATTTCATTTTTAGAGCTATGGAGCTCGGATTGAAGCGAAGTTCGAAGCGATTTTCACCATATGGATGGGGGTAAGTGTTGTATATCCAAAAGTGATTATATTTAATGATTACATGGTTATTTTTATCAAGTACTAATAAATCAAATGGAAGAAATCGGAGAAAATTTGTAAACTTTTCAAAAACGAAAATGGATGATTTGGAGGCCGAATTGTTGTCGGATTTTGATAAAAATTGTATGGTTGGACTCGTGGTTGGATGGGGTTTCATATTTCGTAATTTTTGTCGGGTTCCGAAACGTGGGCCTCATGGGCAAAAATGGTGGTTTAGGGCTTGAAACTTAAGAGAGTTAAAATGGAGATTTGAGGGGTCATTTGGACTCCGATTTTGGTAAATTTTATATGTATAGACTCGTGGCGAGATAAGGAATCCGATGATGTTAATTTTTCTGATTTTCAAGAAGTGGTCCCGGGGCTCGGGTTTTCGCTAATTTCGAGAATCTTGATATTTTTTGATTCTTTTGAATGGGCTTTGTTCCCATAACACGTTGTGACGTATTCGTTCTGATTTTGATAGATTCGATGCACGTGGAGATCAATTACAAGGGCAAAGGCGTCGCTAATTAAAGAAATAGCCGGTTTGAGGTTAATAATAGATGTAAATGCTGTGTTAAGGGTTTGAAACCCCGAATTTGCACATCATAGTGCTATATTGAGGTGACTTGCACGCCGAATAACGGGCGTGGGGTAGAGCACCATTGGGAATTGTGACTTGGTCCGTCCCGCTTAATAAAAACACTACCTAATTGNCTGAGAGCCTAGATTTGATGCCACGAGATGGCTTGATATTTGCGCTTGGGCTGTAGGAGCCCCTCCGGAGTCTGTACACACCCCCAGTGAGCGTCGTCGACGATAAATAAATGGATGGCTAGGGCTGCATGCCGCAATGGGTACTAGAGAGCACCGGTTTATGTGTTGCATTGCATATTTGACTGTCATTATTTATTTCTTTGTTGCAGCATTATTAATTTCATTGGTTATCATAATTGATGTTACCTGGTGAACTGTTGTGATTATAGCTTATCTTGTGCCTATTTAGGATTTCTTACTTTCAGCCTTTATTTATGTTTATTACTCTCTAGGTTGGAAGTACTCACTTTACTCCCTGCACCTCGTATGCAGATATAGGTGCACCTACTGATGCTGAATGTGACTATCTCTGTCGAGTATCGTATCCGGAAATATTAAGGTAGCTGCATGGCATTCGCAGTCCTGATCTTCCCATCTATCCTATTTGTTTTATTCCGCATTTTCTTTAGAAACATATGTAGTAGGTTGACACTCGTGTATTAGAGGCTCAGACTTGTGACACCTGATCATTCGTGCTGTGTAGTAGTATTTCCACCTGGGGTTTCCGCATGTTTAACTACATTTCAGACTTTCAGTATTATTACTTAGTAATTAGTTGTGTTAATTGAATCATGATTTACATAAAAATGGTTAAGGTTGGTAAATTGATCGGGCTTGCCTAGCAGTGTGTTGGGCTCCATCACGACCGGGATTTGGGGCCGTGACAAGTTGGTATCAAAGCTTAGGTTACTTGGTCTCGCGAGTCATGAGCCGGTTTAGTAGAGTCTCGCGGATCGGTACGGAGACGTCTGTATTTATCCTCGAGAGGCTGCAGAAATCTTTAGGAAACTTCACATTCTTGAATTCTTATCGTGCGTCCTTGATTTAGCTTGAAATATAACACTTTGAATTCCTTCCACGCCTTCGTACGCGCGAATGAGCGCTCAGTATCAAAGGTGCCTCAATGGCTTGTGATTCCTCGATCGAAGGGCGAGACGTTATCTCTGTGAGTTTGATGTTAGGTCAGTCTGGAGGACTTGAGGCCGGATCTTTACATATGGCTTGAGCACGAAGGTGCTAATTGTATGAGCAAGTGTTTTGAACTTATATGTTCAGTATTGTCCCTATTAGTGGGAATGATGGTTGGATAGATATGTGATGAGTATGTTAGTACTGCGAGATGTATCTATATGACTTGGAAGTGAC
Source organism: Nicotiana glauca (assembly GCA_026770625.1). NCBI lineage: Eukaryota > Viridiplantae > Streptophyta > Magnoliopsida > Solanales > Solanaceae > Nicotiana > Nicotiana glauca. The sequence goes on from MU724523.1 coordinate 107,298, forward strand.
AAGGAAGGGCTGCAGGATTATAGATGAACTATTAGGTGTTTGATTTTCATTGTGATTAGATGTGTAGCCCCGAGTTATGGGCGC
>MU724524.1:8848-45254 GCA_026770625.1 Nicotiana glauca
AGTAAATGGGCGAGTCCTAGGGATAACTAATCCCTTTGGAAACATTAAAAAACAAGAATAATTAAAGTAACAATAACTCACTTCATAAATATATAAAAATCATTCAACACATAAGCACAACAAGGTATTTAATCCACACTTTAAATATGAATACTTCCATAAACAAGGTTCAAGTGTTGGAAATAAATACTACACACTTAAATATTCAATACAAAGCAAGGAAATGAAGAAATAAACATATATGGGTAAGAAAATCTTAACTCCAAGCTTCAATCTTCAAGACTCAAGTGTGTGTGCAAAACCCTAGCTTCAATTAAATGTTCTCTCTGGTCTACGACCCCTGAAAATAAGCCAAAGATCTCTAAAATGTCTGCTTGGACGAGTATAAAAATGATTTGGGATTATAAATTATGAAATATCTATTCTGCCCCAGGTCTGATGCTCGATCTCCGCACCTGTGAACTGAAATACGGTGAATGCTACTCCGCTGGACTCCAAAATCCCTGCCGTCCGAAGCATATGCTGACACTTGTCAAGAAATCCCTGGGCATCCTCGCCCTGAGCACCACTAAACACTAGAGGCTGGAGGCTGGAGCCTACTGAACTTCTCGAGACGATGCTGCTCATCGTCTGGCATAGCTGGAACCACAAAATCCTAAACCGGTACAACCGACTGAGCTGGAGCTGCTCCCGGTGTCTATAAACTCTGCTCCACCTGCTCAGGTGTGCGAGCAGCGGGGGTCTGACTGCCTCCCCCTGCCTGAGAAGTAGCTGCTGTAGTAGTGGCTGAAACTACCTGGGCTAGACTAGTGCAACTAATAGTATCTAAGCCAAGGTCTCCTAGAGACCTGGAATTGCAATAGGCACTGCCGGTGCCCAAACAGGTGCTGCCGGAATGTCTGCAGCTGGGGTCTGATCCTGAGCCAGGGCAACTGGTGGAGCAACAGGTGTTGCCCTCGCGGTTTTGCCTCTACCACAACCACGACCGCGTCCGCGGCCTCTAGTGCCCACAGTAGGTGGTACTAGTGGTCGTCCGTCTCGTCCTGTAGCGCGGGTCCTCGCCATCTACGAGAGAATAGAACACAAAAGTTTAGTTTTTGAATCAACAAAGTCGCACGACAAGAATTTCAAGAATGTGAAGTTTTCCTAAGGGTTCTGCAGCCTCTCGAGGATAAGTACAGACGTCTCCGTACCGATCCGAGAGACTCGACTAAACCTGCTCATGACTCGTGAGACCTAGTAACCTACGCTTTGAAACCAACTTGTCACGACCCAATTTTCCCACCGGTCGTGATGGCACCTCTCGAGGAGACAAGGCCAGCCAACGGAACAATAACGCTTCATTTCAACAGACATTTAGCATGAATAAGTCTAAGACATGGATAATGTAACCATAAATGCGGAATAAAAGTGATAAACAGGGATACCATCCTGAATCTAGCTCGAAATCGGGGTGTCACAAGTCACGAGCTACTACAGAGTTTACTAAAATACTACAAGTCTGGAACTCGGAACATAGTCCGAAGATAAATGAAAATACAGAAGATAAGGAAGAAACGGGGCTATGGACGTCGACAACTACCTCGTCACTCCTGGTCCGCCTGGTCTGGAAGGAAATCAGCGCTCAGGAACGAACTTTGCTATGCCTGTGTCTGCACACATGGTGCAGGGAGTAATGTAAGTACTCCGACCCAGTGAGTAATAAAAATAAATAACGATTGAGAACATAAAATCCCATAAGGGCATAAATAATGCTATCTCAAGCAGTAAAACCAGTTAAGTAGCAAAATCAGTGAAATATAGCAAGAATCCTCTTTAAAAATAGTTAAAAAAAATATTCTTAACCAGTATAAAAACTCAGTAACCTGCCCCTCGGGCGCAATATCAACTCTCAGCACAGTGTTAGCCCCGCGGGCTAAGTATCAATCACACAGTACAACATCATCCCCTCAGGCTCACTCTCAATCACATGGGTACCCATGCTCACTGTGGGTGTGCAGACTCCGGAGGGGCTCCTACAACCCAAGCGCTATCAATAAGGCCTGAAAGTCTGAATATATCAATATGAGGCCTGAAAGCCTGCTCACAATACACTCGAGGCCTGAAAGCCTCCCCACATAACACTCGAGGCCTGAAAGCCTCCTCACACATCGCTCGAGGCCTGAAAGCCTCCTCACATAACACTCGAGTCCTGAAAGCCTCCTCACATATCACTCGAGGCCTGAAAGCCTCCTCACATCACTCATCATATCCTCGCACATGGCCCTCGGCCTCAATCAGTCCAAAAATAATCAAAAGCCCCTCGGGTATCAGTAAATCAATAGTACTCAGCTCAAATTAGTTCAAATATCGGTTAAAACTCCAAGTTTGAGTAAAATATAGCTGAGTTCATGAAACAGTATAAATCACATGGACTGAGTTCAAATAATATTTCAAATAGTGAAGAAAACAATGATGATAGTTCATAAGGAGTTCAAACAGTCGGCAATAAACCCCAAACATGTCAATAAGCCCAAATCATTGTAAAAAATAACAAGTCATAGCTAATACGCGGAAAATATCATCCGGACTGGACCAAGTCACAATCCCCAAGAGTAAATGACCCCGCGCTTGTCATTGAACGCGCGTCTCATCTCAACACAACACGAAGTTGTGCGAATCCGAGGTCTCAAATCCTCAAGACATCATTTAAAGTCATTATTCACCTCTAGCCGGCCAAAACTCTAGCTCGATATGCCCTTTCCTCTCGAATCAACCTCTCTCGCGTCGAATCTGACCAAAACTACAAGGAATACGTCATAATAGGCCAATGAATCATAACCCAATCGAAAAGACTCGAAAAATAACAAAAATCACGAAGTTGGCAAAACCCGAGCCCCGGGCCCCCTTCCAGAAAAATTACGAAATTCACATCACCGGATTCCTCGTCTCGCCACGAGTTCATACATATTAAATTTACCAAAATCGGAGCTTAAATGCCCCCTCAAATCCCAAATTTTCATTTGAAAAATCAAGCCCTAATTCTTCCAATTTTACCCAAATTTCCATGAATTTACAGGTTGATTCTTAAATAAAACGATGTTTCTAGGCCATAGAACTCACCTCCAATCAATTTCCGTCAAATACCTCTTTAATTTCAACCAAAAAGCTCTTAAAGTGCTCAACAATGGAGGAAAATGGACCAAGCTTCGCGGATGAAATGATATAAAAACCCTTCTGTACGGCCAGTTTTTACCATACGTGAACGCGGTCAACACCCTCACGTTCGCGATGAACAGAAATCTTTGACCAAGAATTTACTCTACGCGAACGCGGCTCCCAGTCCACGAACGTGATGCCTCAGGATCTCCAACTATGCAAACGCATCCCATTTACCGCGAACGCGATGCGCAGGCTTCTCCTCCTACGCGAACGCGGACCCAAATGTTGCGAACGCAATGAATAAACTTGGCAGGACTCCAGGCTGCTTCTACGCGAACGCGTAACCACCCTCACGAATGCGTAACCACCCTCACGAACGCGATGGTCTATAAAATATCCTTCCGCGAACGCGTACCAAAAACCGCGAACGCGAAGACCAATTTTGGTTTGCAACAGTTGTGCATTTTCTGCAGCAATTCTAAGTTGAAAACTTCCCGTTTAGCCATCCGAAATCACCCCGAGGCTCCCGGGACCTCAACCAAAAGTACCAACATATCCAAAAATATCATACGAACTTGTTCCAATCATCAAAACATATGAAACAACACTAAAATCATCAATTCATATCGGATTCAAGCCTAAGTTTTTTTAAAACTTCCGAAATATGCATTCCATCAAAAACCCAGCCAAAACACTTCCGAATGACCTGAAATTTTACACACACATCCAAAATCACCTAACGAAGCTATTGCAACTGTCGGAAATTCCATTTCGACCCCCAGATCAAAATCTCACCTACAAACCGGAATTCGCCAAAATACTAACTTCGCCAATTCAAGCCTAATTCTACACCGGACCTCCAAAACCAATTCCGATCGTACTCGTAAGTCACAAATCATCCACCGAAGCTAACCGAATCACCAGAAATCATATCCGAGTCCTCTAACTAAATAGTCAACTTTCGGTTGACTTTTTCAAAACAAGCTTTCCTTAAAGAGACTAAGTGTCTCATTTTCGTCTAAAACCAATCCAATTCGACACGATCACCTCCAATACCGATAATGAAGCATAAAGGAACATAAGATGAGGGAAACGAGGCGGTAACTCACGTGACGACGGGCCGGGTCGTCACACCAGTGGGTGAATGAGATTTTGATTTTAGAATGTTTTGAGCAAAGGCCACAAGACACTTAGCTCTCAGAATTATTGGTTTCATATTTTAGGTTGCGATAGGCAGAGCCACCGTTCAAAGTCCTGAATGAACATGCATGCACTGGAGCAGAAAAAACTTACTAATACTCAAGAAGAACAAATTTATTCTAATCAGAGGTGAATTTAGGATTTTGCATTTATGAATTCTTAAAGCAACCTCAAATTATTAGGTTTTGCCTAGAATTTGACGTTATGAACTCAGTTAATAGTGAGAGCAACAACTTTCTACAAGAAACAAAAAACATCTAGTTTTACAGCTAGAGATAAGACTGAGTACTATGATTTTTGAGCAGTAAAGTGAACACATTTGCTCTCACAGAGAGAGGAACTCATTCTCATGACATCATACCAAATATAATGGTGACCTCTGACTCTCTCATCGCACTTGATTTCTAAAACTCAAATTCCTTAATTATTTTCATAGTTAGTAGTACTCGTTTTAAAATATGAAACCCTTATCTTTCCTCTTAACCAGTGATTTGTATATATTTTGGCTGGAAATTACTTGCATTTTTCTGAAAAACCGCAACTCAAAAAAGAAAATAATTTGGGTTCAGTCTGTGCAAATAAGCGTTAATTAACTCAAAATTTAGTGCATTAATTTAATTTTTATTTTACGATGCATCTAGACACAGAGAGGATTCTGTCTTGCCCGATTCCCATGTGTAGAAAACATGGTTCTTTGACCTAACTATTCTGACACAATACTGAAAGTGAAGTGCAAAAACTAAAGTACACAAGTTTACATGGAAAATCTCCTAGCTCAAGGGAGTTACACCACGACCTGTCCTCGTAGGATTTTCCTCAATACTTCATTAATTTCAAAGAGCGATTTTAGATTATAACTCAATAACCAAAGGGACTAACTCTAGTATATTACCCTTACAATCAACCCAATTATAGCTCCCCTTTTCCAAACTATAAACTCTAGCCAAGAAAGCAAAACAAATTCTTCATATTTGTCTGCCTATGATTACACTTCTCAATAATCAATAGTATATGTTTCAATTAAAGAACAATTGACTCAAACTTAAAACAACAAAGAATTTGAGCAGCTTTGTCTTTTGAACCTGATTTTTCAGTTGAACAACTTGAATCTTTGAAAACATCTTCTTGTTAAGATTGCTATTAACCTTAAATAAATTTTGTGATTGTGCAGAATACCGGTAGCCTTCAGTAGCAGCAGTATTATACTTTATATAGAAGTGAAGTTGGCTGAATCCTTTTCCAGTTTAGCTCCAAGACCTAAAATAATTCGATTAGCTCTTATGAAAAACAACTCCTAAAAAGATTCCATTCTAATTTCTTAAAAGCTCCTTCACGCGTTTTTCATTTCATGCCAATATTTTCATAATTGATGAATCCTTGTTGAACACAAATTCCTTCAGCTAGTATTTTCCTTGTATTCGACGAACAAAATCTTTTCAATTGTTAAATATGAATGTTTAAACCAATTTGCACCAGAAAATGGACTTCATTTTTTAATCAACAAGCTCCAGGTGACCTGGTTCTTTTGTAAACGTTTATTAATCATCAAAACAAGTTAAGCTCATCTTAACAAATTTTTCATTTTTGGTGATAGCAAACCCATGGGAAATATTCCGCATAAGAACCAGTTTTGTAGCCACCTCATGTCCTCTAAAATATATGTTTTGCTTAAGTGTAAGGGACTTGCCTTCTATTCATGGCAACCTTATAAATGGCTAGGAATAAGAACCAAATTGGTTCAATATTATTTCTACAAACACACTTCTTAAGCAACAGATTATCACATAATAGAAACATAGAGACCAGATTCGTTCATTGATTAGTTTTAAGTGGAGATTCTTAACTTTATCCTTTTCCATCATCAAAAAATGAAGTGTTAGTAGAGCTAAAAGTAAGAATTAAGCAATATCATAATCATGGCCACTCGAATACTCTAACATGTGCATAATATCATGAGCTCAAACGTTTAATCTAATGATATTATCCATCTTGATTAAATTTTTGTACCACATTAAGCCCTCATGAGCCCAACCAAAAGATGGTTATACTAACCCACTGCTATATTCACAAACAATAACACACAAAGCACCTTTGTGAGTGTCGTTGGGACCAATACCGGGATCTACACAAAATTGCAGAAGTATGTTATGAGTACATGTAACAACCCAGCCGGTCGTTTTGGGAGTTAGAGCCCCGATTCCCTATTAACTGCTTCCCCTGTATCTATTTATGCTATTGTGACTTGCCGGGAGGGTTCATTTTGATTTTTGGAAGTGTTTGGGACACTTAGTCCCTAAACGGAGGCTTAAGTTTTAGAATATGGATCGTAGTCGGAACTGTGTGAAGACGACTCCGGAATGAAACTCCGTCAGTTCTGTTAGCTCCGTTGGCTATTTTGAGCTTAGGGGCGTGTCCGGATCATGTTTTGGAGGTCCGTAGCTCATTTAGTCTTGAAATGGCAAAAGTCGAATCTTTAGAGTTTCAGACCGGTAGTGAAACTTTTTATATCTAGGTCAGAATCCATTTAGAAAGTTGGAATAGGTCCGTAATATTGATTATTACTTGTGTGCAAAATTTAGGGTCAATCAGACGTGGTTTGGTTGGTTTCGGCATCGGTTGTCGAATTTTGAAGTTTCAAGTTCATTAAGTTTGGATTGTAGGGTGATTTGTGTTTTTAGCGTTGCTTGATGTGATTTGGGGGCCCGACTAAGTTTTTATGGCGTTTGAGATTGGTTGGTATGTTTAGTTGAGGTCCCGAGGGCCTCGGGTGTCTTTCGGATGCTCAACCATTGAAATTTGATCTTAGGCCATTGCTGAGTTTTGTTGGTTCCTAGAGTTTTCGCACTTGCGGAGGGGAGACTGCAGGTGCGGGCTCGCATGAGTGGATAGTTAAATCACAGATATGGCCTTGGTATAGGTAGCCTTTGGTCGCATGTGCGGTGAAGGAATCACAAAAGCGCACTCGCTCCTGCGGAGAAGGAATCACAGAAACGGATTTGGGGATGGAGTGAGGTTCCGTAGAAGCGAACAAATTGGTGCAGAAGCGTCCGCAGATGCGGATATCGGTGCGTTGGTGCAGAATCTGGAGAGTTAATGAATTTTTACAGTGCAGAGCTCTAGCTGCAGAACGGTAAATGCAAAAGCGATTAATGGATCGCAGGTGCGGTTTAGCTGACAGAAATAGGCAAAATCGAGGGTTTGAATTCATTCTTCATTTTTGGACTTGGGAGCTCGAAAATTGGCGATTCATTGAGGGATTTTCACAGAGAGCTTTGGGGTAATGTTTCCTTACTCGATTTTGGATATATTTTATTAATCTATTGTTGTTTTCTTCATTTAATTAAGAAATTTGAGCGAGAAAGTTAGGGGAAAATGGGGGAAAAGTTCCCCAACCGAAATTCTAAGTTTTTAGTGGGATTTAGAAATCGGATTTGGATAATTTTGGTACGAGTGAACTCGTGAGTGACTGGGTATTCGTATTTGGTAACTTTTACCCGATTCTGAGACGTGGGCCTGAGGGTGCTTTTTGGGCATTTTTCTAATATCTTGCCTTAGCTTTGATTCCATTAGCTAATTTAGTTTGTTGCAGCTATATTTATGTTATATAATTAATGGATATATTTGAACCATTCGGGATCGAATACTCGTGGAAAGAGCATTGTTTCAGATACATCTAAGCTTGGTACGAGGTAAGTGGCGTGCCTAACCTTGTCTAGGAGAACTCCCCTTAGAATTTGGTATTGTTTTGATATATGAGCATTGTTTACGTGAGGTGACGAGTATGTACATGAGCTATTTGTTGTAAAACCCCGTTTTCACCAAGTCATAACCTATTTCTCCTTATTTGAACTACACTAGCGTATGTAACTATCCTGTTTTAGTTAGAATAGCATGCCTACGTGTTTTAACTGCCTATTTGAACTCTGTGCAGCATGTTTAGTGAAATTACCTGATTTCTTTGCCTTGAACTTAGTCTAGACGGTAGGTTTTCTTGTTGTAACTGTTATTTCTATTGGTTGAGAGGCATATTTACTTTGGGACTATAGAATGGTATTCGGGGAGATCCCCTTGTACTGCATATTACTTTGGGACTATGGAATGGTATTCTAGGAGATCCCCCAGCACTGCATATTTACTTTGGGACGGAACGGTATTTCGGGAGACCGCCCTGCACATTTATGTTGGAGACTACGGGACGGTATTCTGGGAGATCCGCTGTTGTTATCACTATGATCTGAGTTGTTGTCTTTCATTGATCCTATTCCTGTTAGATTTTTGTATTTACTTTTACTGTGATATTTTGTTCCACCTTATTTCATTATGTTTATGCCAGTAGGCCTGACCTAATCTCGTCACTACTCGACCGAGGTTAGGCTTGACACTTATTGGGTACTGTTGTGGTGTACTCATGCCCTTTTCTGCACATATGTTTTGTGTGTAGATCCAGGTTCATCGTACCAGCCTCATCAATAGTCGCAGTCGTTGCTGCTTATTGGAGACATCAAGGTACATCTGTCGCGTCCGCAGATCCTTGGAGTCCCCTTCTATCCCCTCATGTTCATTTTTCCCACTTTCTGTAGAAATGATGTATAGAACAATTAAAACTTCTTAGTAGCTTGTGACTTGCGGTTTTCTGGATTTTGGAAATTGTTTCGTACATTTCAAAAGTGATAATTGTGTATGCCGAGTGGCATTCATTTACTTATTAGATATATGTTACTATTAGTAGTTAATGTTCATGCTTTTGTTTCATTTTCGCAAAGTATTAGGCTTACCTAGTCATAGAGACTAGGTGCCATCACGACGGTTCACGGAGGGAGAAACTGGGTCGTGATAGTACAACCGACTCCATATACTCAATAAGTTTCGAGCCTACCCTCAATGAGGTAATGAATAGGCTATAACAAAACACTTATTAACATGTGCAAGTAATAAGCAGAAAATAATAGCAAGATAGAGAGGCAAATAAAAACAAAAGATCTAAATGAGGAAATAAAGTAGACAAGTTCACGGAATCAACAACCAAGAATAAGCATAAGATATCATATTTGTTGCGGCGTGCAATCCAATTCTAATATCACTACCTACAATAACCACTACAGTTGCGGCACGCAATCCGGTCCCAATATCAACAATAAATATTGTTGTGGCGTATAACTCGATCCTAATATCAATAATAAATACTGTTGTGATGTGCAACCCGATCTCAATATAATGACCAGACCGGTCATTTTGCTTTCTAGAACCCCATTCCCCTAAATAAGACTTTTTTTTACATGCTCTTACTGTTTTATGACTTGCAGGGATGGTTAGATCGGAATTTGGAAGGGAAGGTTGGTTTAAAAGGACATGTTCAACTTCGCTCAACATTTTGATTAATCGACCTCGAAATCGGAATTTGACGGTTCCAATAGGTTGGTATGATAATTTCGGACTTGGGCGTAAGTTCGGATTGGATTTGGGATGACCCGTGAGCATGTTGGCGCCTAATAGTGAAAGTTGGTTCTTTAAGGTTTTAAAAGTTCTTTAAATATGGTTTGGAGCGGGGTTTTGGCTATATCGAGGCCCAAACTAAATTTCGAGATCGGGAATAGTTCTGTAGTGTCATGTAAGACTTGCACGCAAACTTTGGTGTTATTCCGAGTCGTTTAAGTACGTTTCAGCGCATTGAAAATAGATTGAAGAACTTGAAGTTCATAAGTTTGATTCAATTGGTTTTAGGGTATGATTCTTAGATTTAATGTTGTTTCGGGCATTCCGAGAGTTCGAGCGAGTCTGTTTTATGATTCCAAACTTATTGGCATGTTCAGGCGGGGCCTCGAATGTCAAACGAGCGAGCCTCAGACCAATTTGATAGTTTGAAACATCAGCTGAAGCTCCTAGTTCTGTCATAATCACACCTGCGCTTGGCCAGCCATAGGTGCGGGCTTGCACTGCAGAAGCGAGATTTTGAGGGCAGCCCAGCAACTATAGATGTGGAAGACTAGGCGCACCTGCGTGACCGCAGGTGTGAGGGACTTGGTCGCAGGAGCGGATGGGCTCACAAAAGCGGCCCCTTTCTGTCCGCAGATGCGGAGACTAGCCAGGTAAGGAGAAGCCACACCTGCATGAATTTGCTGTAGGTGTGGGACCGCAGATGCGGCCAAGGCACTGTAGGAGTGGAATCGCTGGAAGCAGTGAGCTTCATTTAATACGAGACTTAAGTCATTTTTACACATTTCTCTCACTCTTTGGGCGATTCATGGAGCTTCGTGAGAAGGGTTTTCACCTAACGCTTGTAGGTAAGTGATTTCTACCAATTTTGTATTTAATACATAGTTTAAGGGGAGATTATAATATGTAATTTAGTGAAAATTATGGGTTTAGGTCAAAATCTAGGTTTTTGATAAAAATGAGATTTATCCACGAAATTTATTATGAAATTTGGTAAAAATCATATATTTAGTTCATGAGGTTATGTGTAATAACTTTCTTCAAAAATTCCCAGAATCCAGGAACATGGGCTCGGGGGTGAATTCTAGGAACCTTACATTTAGGGATGGATAATCACATAAAGAGTTAGAATATGAACTTTTGAACATATATTAATTAGTTGTACATTATTTGAATAGTTTTGGATTGTTGGGCACCGATTTGAGGGTTTGAGTATAATCTTGGACCGGAAAGTAGGCCTTGAAACAAGATAAGTCTCTTTTCTAACCTTATAAGAGGGAATTTACCTCATAGGTAAAGTTAATTAGTGTGTTATTATTTGTGGGGGCTACGTACGCACGAAGTGACGAGAGTCCGTATGTAGCTACTATTCCTATTTATGTCCAGGTAGTTTTAGGTTTACACCATGGCCGTTATCTGATTACATTTGTTAATTGCATCAAATGGCACTAAATTGAGGGTTTTAAGATTTCAAAAGCTCCAAGTTGGATTTCTTTATTTTGAAAAGAATCGAGAAAGGTTATGATTTATTTATAAATTTATATTTCACCGCGTCGCAGGCATATTCCGCGAGCGGGGTGACTCTTTCCACTACTATCATGGGAGGGGGGCGTTTGCCTCGGCAGGTTAATAGATGAATCTATGTTTCGTATTGTTCGACCTTCGACAGTGTACATTTTATATTTACGTTGGATCGGACCATACATCCTCGGCAGAATTCGTGCGCGATAATAGAACTGGAAGTCACTTTCATAATTGGTATTAATTCATTTTTTGAGAGATTATTTATTTTAAATGAAAGAAATGATTCGGTTCATAGATATAGTGAAAGGATTTGTTAGTTATCTCTTATTCTGAGTTTTATTGTCATCTCTATATATATCATGTTTGAATTAAAATTTCATATTATCATATTTTTGGCCCTTAGTAAGTGTCGGAGTCGACCCTCATCACTACTTCTTCGAGATTAGACTAGATACTTATTGGGTACATATTATTTATGTACTCAAGCTATACTTTTGCACTTGAATGTGCAGGATCTGAGGCAGGTCTGGATATCAGTCTGGCGCACATACTTGACTTACACCTCGAGATTTCACGGTGAGCTGCCTTCCGAGCTGTTCTGCAGCAGCTGGAATTTCCTTATAGTATATTTTTCTGTCTATTTCCTTTCAAATAGTAGACTAGTATTCTTTTGTATATTCTACTAAAATGCCCATATATTTGTAATACCACCTCTTGGCACACACACACTAGTAGACTTCTGATTTTGGATTTGTTTCCATGATTACGATTTGCACCCATTTGCTTCTGTTTAGTTATTTTACGTCTGCAAATTTCTAAATCATTTAACAATAAGAAAAATGTTATTCACTTTATAAACTTATTTAAATCGGAAAATCACTAGATTGATCAGTATTGGCTTCCCTAACGACGGCGTTGACACCATCACGGCCTATAATAGAATTGGATCGTGACGCCTAATGTCAATAATAAATATCAGTTTAGCGTGCAACTCGATTCCAATATTAATAATAAATACTATTGCGACGTATAACCCGATCTCAATATTAATAATATAAAAGCAACCAACAACACCGAAGCACAAAAAATTTCATAAAATTACGTAAAAGGAAACAAATACTTGAAATCTGCCAAGGAAAAATGCATACGAACCCAACTAGTACGTAACACGTGGACAAACAAATAACCACACAAGCCCACGCTGTATAAGCGAACAAGGCATGAAACAAGTAAGACATAACATAAGTAATGGTATAAGACAAGTAAAAGCTTTTAGCGAGTAAAGATATGCATCAATTAAAGGCATATAGCAAATAAGATATATTACAAGTAAAGGCATATGACAAATAAATGCACGTAAAAATGTAAAGACATAAAATAAGTAATACATGAAGTTAGTTAGTTCTACCTGCATGTTTTATCCCATGACAATATATATACACTCGTCACCTTGTATATACATCGTCCCCAACATATAGAACACATACCAATTAGACCAATCACATCCTAATTCCCTCAATTCAACGGTAACCACGATACTTACCTCTTTCCATAACATAATCACAATCCAACACATCCTTGCCTCTATCACAAGCTTCCAAACAACTCGAATGTAATCAAATATTGTTCCAACAAGTCAAATCATGATTCAGAAACTATCATAGTGCCAAAAAGGTTTCATCTTTATAATATTTTAAAAAAGTCAACAAAAAGCAAATCTAGGCCTACTTAGTCGCAATCCGAAATAACTATCAAATTTTAATTAACCATTTACTTTCACATCAACATATGTGATTTGCATCAAGATTAGGCCTCATATCGCGTCCAATTCTCAAAAATTAGTCCTCATAAGTTTTTTCTCAAAACCCGATTTCTACGCTTAAAAGTACTAGATTTAGGGATAAAAATCTAGGAGGATTCATGAAAATAAATCAAAACAAGATAAAAATTACAAACCTTAAAAGTTGGGATGAAAGCACTTTAAACAAACTCCCAAATTCGTGGTCTAGGTCTCAAAAATAGTGAAAATCGGCTAAATCCCGATTTGCAGCATTATTTGTACCTAAGAGAATTCTCTTCTTTGTATTCGCGATGAAACGCGTGTTTTCGAAGACTAGTGGTTAGTGACCATCACATTCGTGAAGCCCATCTTGTGTTTGCGAAAGACAACTCCCAGCCAAGGTTTTACGTTCATGGCGTACCCCACGAGTTCACATAAGGAATACCCCATAGCCCCCAAAAGTCCTGAAAGCCTTCCATTCACGATCATATCGATGCGTTTGCCAAGATCACATATCTCGTTTACCCGACTCCTACTACGCGATCTCTATACTACCATCGCAATCTCAGAGAGCAATTCCCCCATCGCTAGAAGAAACTATGCGATTGTGGTACTACCTATGCAATCGTAAATAACAACCTTCCCCCAACCTCAATCCTTTTACACGATCTTAGGACAAACTCTGTGATCGCTAAGCACTTTGAAACACTAGGAGATCAGTTAACTCAACAAAGCCAAAAATGATCTGAAACCAATACGAAACTAACTTGAGCCCCCTGGGGCCGACTCCAAATATCCAGACAAGTATATAAACCTCAAACGAACTTACTAATAAGCTCAAAAAATCAATTTAACATTAGCAATCACCCATCAAAACTCAAATATTTCAAAGTTCTTTAAGTTCAAAGTTTCAACTTTTCACAATAAGCGTCGAAACGGCCTCGATTCACCCACGACCCGAATAAATTATGCTTAAAAGTATAAAATTATCATACGAACCTACCAGAATCATCAAATACCAATACAAGGCCATTTACCAACAATGTTAATCGTGATCAACACTGTCACGACCCAAAACCCCGCACTGATCATGATGGCGCCTCTCGTGAAGACAAGACTAGCCAACTAACCCAATGCGTCTCTTTCAAAGTAGTTAAACATAAATGAATAGCAAAAATACGACTTAAGGATATTAATTAACGAAGTTTACAACCCAACAAAGGCCAAACCGGGGTGTCACCAGTCACGAGCATCTATCAGAGTATAAATATAACTACAGGACCTAAAATACACAAGCCGGAATAATGAACCAAAAGAGAAGAAAAATAGTGCTGCGAACGCAAACAGTCACCTCGCTACCCCTATAGCTCTGCCTCTGATTAGCCAAACCCGCTACCGGGTGAACAAATACCTACATCTGTACGCGAGGTGCAGGGACTAAAGTGAGTACTGCAACTCAGTGAATAATAAGGGTAAATAACAACTGAGCAGTAAGAAATCACGTAAAGCAAACCATCATGCTATATAGGAGCAGTGAAAACCCTTTGAGAAAAATCAATGAAGCTATAAAACCTTTAGAAATATCTTAGCTCAGTTTAAAACCTCTTTTTAAAATGACTTTTTCAACAGTTATGCAAATGAATATAGGAACAAATAGTGCAGATAAGCACAGAAGCCTGCCTCTCAGGCACCACACTCGATTATTAGATAATACCAAAACAATAGGTGAATATTGCAAGAAGAAGCACAACAACATATAATAGCAGACAAATGAAATAAGGTAAACACATCAAACAGTACCAGTACTCGCTGGGGGTGTGTACAGACTCCGGAGGGGCTCCTACAGCCCAAGAGCAATATGAAGCCATCTCATGGCATTAATCAGGCTCTCGACCTCAATATCAATATAGTACTGCTGCAGCGTGCAACTCGATCCATAAGTATCCTCACAATACAGGCCCTCGGCCTTATTCAGTTAACAAAATCACGTAAGCCACCCGGGCAACAATTAAGTAGGATGCTCAGCCCCAAAAATTTTATGAAAATATCATTTCGAGAATTTAAGGCATAATAACTTGGCTGAGTTTTTAAAATAGTGGAAAATACATGACTGAGTTCAGGTATATAATTAAATCAGTAAGGAATTATCAACAACAATCTCTGAAGGGTTCAAATAATTGGCACGAAGCCCAAATATGGCAATCAGCCCAAATTATAATGATAACAAGTAATTTCAGTCAAATACGCAGTAAATTGATCAATTGGGATGGACCGAGTCATAATCCTCAACGGTGCTCTACCCCTCGCTCGCTATCCGGCATGCAAGTCACCTCAATATAGCACTATGATGTGCAAGTCCGGGGTTTCAAACCCTCAGAATATCATTTACAATCATTACTCACCTCGAACCGGTGAAATCTCTAGCTCGCGATGCCATTGCCCCTCAAATTGGCCTCCACGCACGTCGAATCTATCCAAAATCAAAACGAATACATCACAATATGCTAAGGGAACAATACCCATTCGTAAACAATAAAAAAATATCAAGAATCTCAAAATTAGCAAAACCCGAGCCCCGGGACCACTTCTCAAAACTAAGAAATTTTTACATCACTCGATTCCATATCTCGGGACGAGTCCACACATACCAAAAACTCTCAAATCCGACCGCAAATGGCCTTTCAAATCCCAATTTAAAAATCTTAAAACTCAAGCCCTAGTTCTTCCATTTTTAGTTAAATTCCCATGAATTTCTAGGTAAATTTCACAATATAATCATGATTTTAGTTCATAGAACTTACCTCCAGTCAATCCTCTTCGAAACCATCTTCAATTTCTCCCAAATAGCTCTCAAGATACCCAACAATGGTGGAAAAATTGCTTAGACTCGCGAAGGAAATGTTTTAAAACTATTCTGCCCAGCTCCAATTTTTCTTCTATGCGATCACGGCACCAGGCTCGGGATCGCGAAGCACAAATTATCGAGGTCTCAAAATTACTTTATGCGAACCCGATGTTGGCCCTGCAAATGCGATGCCTTACCATCCAAAACTATGCGAACGTGTTCCTTTTGATGAGAACGCGAAGAACAACCATGCTGGCCCCTCACTTCTCACTATGCGAACGCGGACGTCTTGATGCGAACGCAAAGCACCAATTCTCAGACCTACGCGACCGCGAGCCCCAGGTAGTGAACGCGAAGAGCAAAACTCAGGCACCCAAAAATCCTTCTATGCGATCGCGATCATACCTACGCGATCGCAATGAGCAAAATTTCTCTACTACAGCTGCTGCATTTTCTGCAGCTCTTTCAAGTCTCAAACTTCCCGATAGACCATCTGAAACTCACCCGAAGCCCCCGGGACATCAACCAAAAGTGCCAACCCATACTAAAACATCATCCAAACTCGTTCCAATCATCAAAACACATCAAACAACACTAAAACCATCAAATTACATCAAATCCAAGCATTAGTTCTTCAAATTCTTCCAAAACTCGCATTCGATCGAAAACTCCACCAAACCACCTCCGAATCACCTGAAATTGTTCGCGCACATCCTAAATTACCTAACAAAGCTACTAAAACTCTTGGAATTCCATTCCAACCCTCGGATCAAAATCTCACCTATCAACCGAAAATCGCCAAAATGCTAACTTCGCCAAATCAAGCCTAATTCTACACCGGACCTCCAAAACAAATTCCGATCATACTCCTAAGTCACAAATCATCCCTGAAGCTAATCGAATCACCGGAAATCACATCCGAGACCAATAACTAATAAGTCAACCTCAGGTTGACTTTTCCAAACCAAGCTTTCCTTAAAGAGACTAAGTGTCTCAGTTTCTACCAAAACCAATCCAAATCAACTCTAACACACCAATACTGATAGTGAAATATGAAGAAGCATAAAATGAGGAAAACAGAGCGGTAACTCTTGAGACGTCGGGTCTGGTCGTCACAAACACTCACCATTATCAAGTTCAAAAATCAAGATTTCTTTAAAAAATACATGTAAACTTTTCAGAAATCAAAATGGACCATTCACATATGTCAAAAATCATCAATTAAAGCTATATAAGGTCTCAAATCACAAAATGAGAAGATAAAACTCAAAATGGCCTATCGATTCATTTGACTAAGAAATTTAAGGTTTTATGGTGCCGAACTAGACTAATGAGTACAAAGGTTGTCTAAACTTTTTGCGGCAAGCAAGCTCGCCGTGACACGGACATTTTGGGTGGAAGAATGCCCTAAATATTGATGAATTTTTTTTGGCAAAAGTAGGAAATAACTGTGGTCAGTTTCGTGATGGCAGAACTATTTTGCGGACTGCATAAGCATCGCAGAGTGAAGCAAAAAAATTGAGCCAAGTTGAATACCATTACACAGTCAATTATGCAGCCGCATAATCATTTTACAGACCGCATAACACATCACAGAACCAATATGAAAAATTTCGAAGATGATTTTGCGGTCAAACTGTGACCACAAAAGTGGTCTGCTGACCGCACATCTGCCGCAAGCTGGTTCAGACCAGTCTAATTTTTGGAGACCATTTTTGCGGTCTATTTTGCGGTCCTCATAACTGCTCTACGGTCCATTATGCGACCACAAACCTGAGTTTGGAGAGTCCATTTTCTGATTTTTATAACGTGATCCAACTTTGATAAATAGCCCTTTAAGCTCATTTTTGAGCAAAAATCAGTTATTTTTAGAGAGAATTGAGAGTGTTCTAGAGAAAGGAAGAAGATCAAATTCTTTTTTCATCAAGATCCCAAGTTTTGAAATCCAACAAGTAAATATCACAAGATCCTCACCCAAGAGGTATGGTTGTAACCCTAGTCTTCAATTTCATGTTTGGTAAAAAGATGGGTGATTGGGAGTATAATTCTTGGGTGTGAGAGTATTATGTATACATGTATGTACCAATAAGGTTTGGGAGAATATTGTTAAGCTCAAATAAGTAAATATTGGATTGTGGAGGGAAGTAAATCATGTAGAAGAACCTTGTAGTCAAATTTGCACACCTAGTATTTGATGAAATGCTTTAATGAGGTGAACCCACAGATATCTCTCTAATTTATGATTCAATTATATTATGCTTCTAAATATATTGAGGTTGCTAGGATTTTCAGATTGTTGTAGTAATCTAAAGAAAGATCAAGCAAGGTAAGTTGGCTAACTCTTCTCTTAGAATTGAATCCCACGATGTTCTTGTAAGTCCCAAGTTGTTCATTATAAATTGGCTATTTCGAATAAGCTTGTGTTGGAAGATCTATATTTAGTACGTATTCCAAATTCTCTTGTCATGTTATAATTTGAAAATGTGTTCAAAGTATAATTTGTGTAGTAAAAATATTACGACTTCAAGTCGAGTTCAAATGAAGGCTAATATGCCAAATTGTGTAAGAAATATCAATGTGTTTAAGACTCTTATTTATTCACATTTGTATTTGATGTCTTAAATAGAAAATTCTTTTGTTGAAAATCTTTAAATATGCTTGAAAGTGATAGAAGTGGGTTGAAGATATAAATGTGGCCAACGTGCCAAGAGTGGGAATTACAATTTTGGCCAATGTCGCCAATGAAATGAAAGAATGTGTGAAGGATTATAAACAAGTCGACTCCTTTATATCATAAATGTTATTAATATTCTATTATCACCCATGGCTAATGCAAGTAAGTAGTAGTATGAACATGAAGTGTTGCTACATTGACAAAATGAGAATTATGATGCTTGGTATGTTCCAATAGGTTTCAATCATAGTAGGTATGCTTCTAGAATAATAAATTAAAATTACATCGATGTTAACTCCCTATGAATCATGAACTTAGTTAATGAACTCAAGATGACAAGTGAGTGAGTAACAAGATAAAAGGGAGATGTCATATGCCCAAATGATGATGAACCTTAAGAAAGGAAATTGGGCTCATGTGCCATTGAAGTCGACTTATTGATTCATCATGCATGTAGTAATATGTGACCCTATGGACGGTCTATGAAATGGATAGGTTTATTGTGTATGGTATCCTATGGACTTTCTATGAAACGCATAGGTGTATAATGTGAATAAACACTATAGACGGTTTATGAAACGTATAGGTGTATAATGTGAATAAACATTATGGACGGTGTATGAAATACATAGGTGTGTAATATGTGAATACTATGGACGGTGTATGAAATGCATAGGTGATAATGTGAATGAATCCTATGGACGGTCTTTGAAACACATAGGTATATTATATGTATAATGTGAATGACTAGGTGCCATGGACGGTCTAGTGAGACGCATAGCCTACATGAATAATAGGTACCATTTTCATTGTCCTTTGCCTTATATGTGAGTACTATTCCATATGTACTTTTTACATGTTGTTACACTTCCATTACAGTTTGTATCCCATGAATAGTTCATATGGCACACTCGATCCCAAAAGAAGTTCAGAATAAAGTAAATATAATAAGAACTGAAATGTGACTTTTTGGGTCATTCGTAGTTTCTTGATGTGCTTTATTTGCCTCTTATTTGAATTACCATATTCCCGTATGTTGTTTTCTGACTTATATACGAGTACTATTCCATATGTACTCACGTCCCTTTTTCCGGGAGCACTGCATCGTTTAATGGATGCAGGTGTTTCCATAGCAGGCAACATCGATTAGTGATAGTGGTACATTATTCTCTCAGTTGACTTAGTGAGCCTCACTTCATATTGGGGTCTTGTATCTTTTGGATTCATGTGTGTAATTTTTAAGTTATAGTCGGGTCCTTATCGCCAGTACTACCAGTCGCTTCTATCTAGTAAAGGCTTCATAGACATAGTGTGGATTGTATTTTAGAATTGGGAAGTCAAAATAGAATATTCTGTATGTATCACCTACTTCACGTCAACCATGATTTTGTAATGTATTCTGGAAATCATGTATGAAGATGTTAATGATAATGAAATGATGTTGTTTATGAAACCCTTTCAATGTTTAATTAATGGAGTAACATCTCCACTCTATTCATGGGCAACGTTGGGTAGAAAGTATAAGTAGGCTTGCTCGACTGAGTTTACTCGGTTGAGCGCCTGTCGCGCTCCCTAAGTTTGGGGCATGACAATAAGTCAGATTCTCATCAATCTACAATATGCTAAAGTCCAATATATGTGACTTGTCTTCATGATACTTCTGAAGCATAGAAATATGAAATATCGATTGTAGCCCTGATAGGCTGGGAGGCAATGTAAGCCTATAAGCAACTTTCTCCACTCTCTTTAAGATTTCAAATGGGATAATAAACCTTGAGTTCAACTTGCCCTTCTTTCCAATCTCATCATGCCCTTCACAGGAAAAAAAATTCAAAAGTACCTTCTCACCCTCCATAAAAGCAACATCACAAACCTTCTTGTCTGCATAACTCTTATGCCTACTCTTCACTATTTAAAGACAATCCTAGATCAGCTTTACCTTATTTAACGCATCACGAATGAAGTCTATATCGAACATCCTAGCCTTACTAAGCTCCATCCAACCAATAGGAGAATGACACTATGTACCATATAAAGCCTTGTACGACGCTATTTGAATGATGGACTGGTAGCTATTGTTGTAGTAAAGGTCCGACAATGGTAGAAAATAGTCCCATTGGCATCTGAAAAAAAATACACAGACTCTCAATATGTTCGTAAGGATTTGGATAGTCTACTCAGACTGGCCATCCGTCTGAAGGTGAAATACAATATTGAGCTCCACCTATGTGCCCAACTCTCGCTAAGTAGCTCTCCAAAAATGCAAAGTAAATTGAGTGAGACGATCTGATATGACAGAAATGGGCACACCATGCAAGCGTAGAATCTCCCTGATCTAGGTGTGACCCAACCTCTCTGATGTATAAGAAGCATCACCAGAATAAAACACACATATTTGGTCAATCTGTCTACAATGATCCTATAACGACTCAACCAGTCATTTTTAATTTTAACATTCCATTCGGTGATTTGAAACCTTGAGTAGCTTCATGTTATGTATTATAAGTTGTGTGAATGGTTGATTTTCGTTTTTGAGTGGTTCAGTGTTGATTTGGAAGAATGACACTCGATTTGGAAGCTTTAAGTAGGAAAAGTTGATCAAAGTTTGACTTTTAGGTAAACGAATTCGGAATTGAGTTTTGATAGTTCTTATAGGCTTGTATGACGATTATGGACCCATACACATGTTTGGATTTGGATTTGTATGTTCCTAGGATGATTTGGCTCTTTTTGTTGAAAGTTGGCAATTTGAAGATTAAGAATTCATAAGTTTGACCAAAATTTGACTTTAATATTATTAGACTCCAATTGGTGTCTCGAGACTTTGGATAGGTCTATATAGTTTAATTGGACTTGTATGTAAAGTTTGAAAGTAATTCGAAGTGTGTAAGCGTGATTCAGACACTTTTTTTGAAGGAAGGAAGAATTAACAATTTAGGAGAAATTCTATTCTGCTTGAGCCTCAATTCTATATTGTGATATTCCCGTGGGTTTTTTGAGGCTTTGGATAAGTTTGGATGATGTATTTGTACTTGTTGGTATTGGATGGTGTCCCAAGAGGGTCAGATGTATTTTGGGTCATTGGTTGAGAGACTAGTTAAGTTAAGGATTTGGAGTTTGACCATGGTCAATGTCGGGTCAGGATGACCTCTTTTCGGTATTTTGAGTGCGCGAGCAAGTTCGTAGAGTGTCTTATGATTGAAATGCATGTATGGTTTGTGTCCTGGAGGTTCCAAATGAGTTTTGGGTGCTAAAATAAACTTTTTTTATTAGCTAATTTTTTTGGTGTAAATAATTATGAAAATACCAATTATGTCCCTAAAATTTTCAGACTTCCTTTAAACCTTTAGAACAACATATCTCCCTCATTTTAAGGCTAAATTGGGTGATTCAAAAGGATATCTTGGTATAATCTTAGAAGGATCATGTTAAGCTTACCAAATGTGAGTTTCAGGATCATTTAACATATGATTCGGGCTGAAAGAGCTGCTGCATTTGTTTTACTTATTTCGTGATTTAGTTACTTTTTCTCACCAAATTTTAGAACTCGGGAAAAGACAATTTTTGAGGGAGTTTTAATCTACTTCATTGTGTTAAGTAAACATAACTCAAATTTATGATTATAACATGAATATATCAATAATTTTGGCTCTAAATCAAGGAATCTTAAACAAGAAAAGAGGATTTTGGCTTGAAAGATAAGAAAGTGTACTTGGAGGGTTTTTCCAAAACTTTCCTAAAGTAAAAATATCACGACCCAATTTCTAAACCCGATCGTGATGACGCCTATCGTGAAGACAAGGCCAGCCAACAGAACAACGACGCCTCTTTCAAAATTATTAAACATAAATGAATATATAAATACAACTTAATGACAATAATAATCGATATATACAACCAAACACAGCCCGACTGGGGTGTCACAAGTCACGAGCATCCAGAAGGATTTTTAATACAACTACAAAGTCTGTAATGCATAGAATAAAAACCAAAAATCAAGAGGAAGAAACTCGGTGCCGCGAACACGGGTGGTCACCTTGCTAAGCTACCATAGTAATACCTTCAATCAGCTAATAATCCGCTACCGGGTGAATAATACCTCCAACTGTACGCGAGGTGCAGGGAGTAAAGTGAGTACTCCAACTCAGTGAGTAATAAAAGTAAATAATAACTGAGCGGTAAGAAACACGTAAAGCACTCCATCATGTTATATAGAGCAGCGCAAATCTTTGAGAAAACAGTAAAACCGTGAAAATCTTTTAAAAAATATCTGGGCTCAGTTAAAACTTCATTTGAAAATATTCATTCCAACAGTTGAGCAAATAAATGCGAAGACAGATAGTGCAAATCATCACGTAAGTCAGTCCCACGGGCACAGCACTCCAGTAACAATTAACACCAAGGTATCTGGTAAACAATGCAAGAAGTAGCATGGATGCCAATGAAATGAGAGTGCTGAATGTAGTACAAACAGGAACCAATGCATGAATGCAATACAATGCATATGACCGCTGCGGCGCGCAGCCCGATCCATTTAGGTACCCGCGCTCACTGTAGGGGTTTAGACTCCGGATAGGCTCCTACAGCCCAAGCGCAATATCAATGTAACACCTCTGCGGCGTGCAGACCGAGCCATCCATATATCCAGAAATCACTATAACACTGCTACGGTGCACAGCCCGATCCATGCTCAGTCTAGAAATGCACATAATCCACTTGGGCACTATTAAAATCATAGTTCTCAGCTCAAAACGTCAATAAAATATTGTTTAAGTTTTCAAATCTTAAAAAAATAGCTGAGTTTGCAAAATAGTATTAAAACCCTGGACCAAGATCAAATAATATGCAAAGTAATGCGAAAACAGTGATATCAATCCCTGAAAGAATTCACATAGTTGACATGAAGCCCAAACATGGCAATCAGCCCAAATTATGATGATGACAAGTAGTTTCAATCAAATACGCGGTAAAAATCAACAACCGGGACGGATCAAGTCACAATTCCCAACGGTGATCTACCCCACGCTCATTTTCGACATGTAAGTCACCTCAATACAGCACTATGATGCGCAAATCCGGGGTTTCAAACCCTCAGGATATCATTTACAAGTATTACTCACCTCGAACCGTTGAAATTCTAGCCCGCGATGCTTTTGCCCCTCAAACCGGCCTCCACGCGCGTCGAATCTAATCAAAATCAGAGCGAATACATCACAATATGCTAAAGGAACAATACCCAATGGAAAACAATTGAAAAATAGCAAAGATCTCGAAACTGGCAAAACCCGAGCCCTGGGCCTACTTCTCGAAAAATTATAAAATTCACATCATCGGATTCCTTCTCTCTCCACGAGTCTAACCACACAAAAAATATCCAATTCCCATAACATTTCGACCCTCAATTCCATGATTCTATCCAAGAGGATTTTCTATATTTTTCCAACAAAATTTGCAGATTAAACACCAAAACTAGTGATAGATTCAAGTTATACAACCAAAATTGAGTTAAGAATATTTACCCCGTTGTTCTCTCCAGAAAACTCCCGAAAAATCGCCTTATCCGAGCTCCATATCGTAAAAAATGGCAAATGGGACGAAGTTTGGACTTTATTCTGCTGCCCAGGTATTTGTTCTTCGCATTCACGGTCCTCCTCTCGCGTTCGCAAAGAACAAAGTTCCAAAAATTCATTTTCTAAACTCTGCTCGGACAGCCTCTAGTTTAATGGTCATAACCTTTTTACACACACCTCCAAATGACTATTATAATATATTTCTAGAAACTAGATTCAAAGAGCTACAACTTTTGTTTTTGAATCATCTCCAAATTCATTGTAGATAGAGAGATACGAGCCTCCAAAGTAAGACCTGCGCAACAGAATAGCCTCTTCTTCGCGAACTCGAGGCTCTCTTCGCGAACGCGAAGAGCAAAACCCCAGAAGCCAAATCCTTCTTCCTGAACGCGAGTGGACCCTCGCGAACGCGAAGAACAACACCAGATACCAGCTTCAACCATTGCAAAACAGCCCGAAATGATCCGAAACCACCCCGAAACACACCCGAGGCCCTCGGGACCTCAACCAAACACGCCAACATATCCCATTACATTATTCAAACTTGTTCCAACCTTCAAAATGCTCAAAAAAAAATTAAAATACCAAATTTGCATCAGATTCAAGTCTAACAATTTCAAGAATTTCCAAATTCCATTTTTGATCAAAAATCCAACCAAACCACATCCAAATGACATGAAGTTTTGCAGACAAGTCCAAAATGACATAACGAAGATACAACAACTCTCGAAATTCGATTCCGACCCTCGGATCAAAATCTCACCTTTCAACCGGAATTCGCCAAAATACTAACTTCGCCAATTCAAGCCTAATTCTATACCGGACCTCCAAAATCAATTTCAATCACACTACTAAGTCACAAATCATCCCCCGAAGCTAACCGAATCACCGGAAATCACATCTGAGCCCTATAATACATAAGTCAATGTCCGATTGACTTTCCATCTTAACCCTTCCTTAAAGAGACTAAGTGTCTCATTTCTTATCAAAACTAATCCAAATCAACTCTAACACATCACATACCGATAAGGAAACATGTAGAAGCAGAAAATGGGGGAAACGGAGCGGCAACTCATGAGACAACGGGTCGGGTCGTCACATCCTCCCCAACTTAAACCAACGCTCGTCCTCGAGCTTACCCAGAGTTGTCCTAAAAGCCAGCCAATAGCTGAATAGCCTTACCAAGAATATACCCGGGGTAATCCCACGTCACCCTATCTCATATAGGTCCGGCAACACAACATAGCTGAAATTACCCAATCCAATCTAGCCCATAAATTATAGAACTACCTTTTCACTACTGAAACCATCAATACGATCAAAACCTCACACCTATACTTTGAATAGTCCCGAACCAGCTGTAATATCCATACTTGCAACCTCAGGTGAAGTCATATGATATACCACATAATCCAAACACTTGATACGATAACTTCCATTCACAGTAGTTACCCACAACAACCAAATACCGATAGAAAACCTCTTATTTAGCTAAAGTCTCATTCCAACACTTTCCATATACTGCCAACGATAAATGAAACATGCAGCGAACCGTAACCATCTCTCAGATCAACCATTCATGAAGCCACTTCCATTTTGACTAATACCACAGTAGATTTCAGGGCCGAATCTCGATATTATCCTTCCAACAAGCTGAAACCAAATCTGTTCGTATTCATTAATGACTCCAACGATCTCCTCGAACCCAACACACCACTCTGGTGATATGACACCTCAACATAGGCCTAAGACACAATTTGCATAATACACGCACCAATGAGGAATGGTCTGAACATACTCAAATCATGACAAATGACTCAAACGAAAGCGCTGTACCTCAAGCTCATTAGTACCATTACAACACAAGGCTGAGATCCCGTCTCACATCATGGAAATAGAATACCTGAATCTACCCTGAAGGGTCATACCCCCGCGTGGCCTCGCCACAATGCGCGATCCTACCCAAATACTGTTACACATGAAACACCTCTAGTCGCCATGTTCAAAATCGACAGCCACGCATAATTTGATGTCTGAAACCAAAGAAACTCATTACACCCACGGTGAAACAAATGACATACGACACGTAACTCGATAGGTCATAACCAATACTCCATTTACCGAGCAATACTCAATTACTCTTCCTACTCGACTCTCTCTATAAATCCTCAATAGAACCACACCACATGTGCCCATATACAACAAATCATAACGTCTCATAGCACTGAAAGCAACTCATAGATCCTCCCCAAATCACCAACAACTTCAATAACGATCGAATCAACCTATCCCTCAACAATACAACTCAGGACTAACCAAGCTAACTCAAGCTAAATACGTAGCCACATCGGCCTGCCAACGAACTCAATACCAAGAAGCCTCAAGCTACTCCTTCCATTACTATAACTCTTGTCGGAGCCGTATGATACAGTTCCCGGTACCAGATAGACACCGAAATCCACAACCTCGCCCGACGACATGCACAGCCATAAGAACACATCCAAAAAAGTCCCTCAATACCGGAACTGAATCAATGGTAGAAACTTCTACACTGACATCCATCACGAAGTCCAAATTAAGAAAAGCAATCCTCCCCAGCCTTCCGCTGGTCTTCGAAATACAGACCACTCTGCTAGAACATAATCCGATGCACTTCGCCACGCAACCTGTGGCATTTTCCGACATAGCCCATTGCACAATAGTCTAGAATTACCCTATATTGAGACAACCAGTCTACACCCTAATATCACATCCAAAATCTAATATACCGAGCAAAGAAAGATCCATTCAGGCCTCCAAATCTCAATAGCCGCTAACAGTACCAACACGCACGATCCACAACTACTACATAGTCTGTAACTGAGAACTCCCAGTCTCCAACTCCATATAGCACATGAATCACTGTACCTAATCCCCAAATTCCACAGTATGAATACATATTACACCTCAAGTATCCAGTCATTCCACGAAAGATATTCTAAAATTCCCCTATTCCATCAAACAAACTCAGATATCAGCAGTCGATCTAGCAGGAAAGTGCCGCAATACTACCAAAATATCGTCAGTCTAAACATATTACCCCTTTCCGAGACAAATACTCTCGTCAAATCACTTCCAATTAGCAATATCATTTCCTTCATTATCTGAGGCTACTCTTTACTTAAGAGTTTTATGAACTTCTTTTCAGAATTGAACTGTAACTTACCTAGCCAACAACTTCCATTGATCCCATTTGGAAGAAAATCATTACACATTTCCTTTTTCGCATACCCATAGGAAATATATTCATCTCCAAACCACGGTAAAACACAACAAAAACATCTCTGTCAATTCCGTTTGTACACGCTAAACCGTCAGGACTGAATCCTTCTATCCAAACCAAGCTAAGCAAGCTGTCAGAACTCAAAAGCTTTGCCGCACAATACCTATAAGGCTCATTACCTCGAACACATACAAAGAATTAATCATACCCTTACCATACCGATTCGATCTACTATCAAGCTATTCCATCTATATAATTTCCTTTTTGATTCATTATCAACTTGATATTCCCTCTTGCTGTAGCACCACAATGCTTCAGCCCAGGTTTACCACACGATACTCGGACATAAGACCATACTGTCTAAGACCCATAGGCCACCGAATACTCTCTCAGCTGTTCCCAGAAATACCACACTCCAAAATACTTTACTTGAAGAACTTCTTGTGAATTTGAATTCGTTACCATTACCTTCCAGATACCGATATGTAGGATCCCATAATCGACATAAAAATACCACAAGCCTAGACATTTTTCGATGAAAACACGGTCTCGGACCACATACACAACCTTGAGACACCTGATTGTTACATGTAGGATCTTGAACACAATAAAACCATTCTCAAGAGTCATTACTTCATATTCGAACTGAAATTTACCTGATCAAACGGTCATAACCACCCGTGCCTCATTAGCACTCTAACACCACAGGACATGATCTCATTCTGATACAATGAAACAACTTCCTTCTCTTTACACTAAGCATTCTTTATCAACAACAGCTCAAGTCATCCTATTATTTCCACACATCTACGAAGTACCATATAACCTTTGTCAAAATTATTCTTCACTCATGCCATCCTCGGCTTAATTTCAGCAACCAGAACTGATCCGCCAGCATATCTCGAAACGGAACCAACAGCAACCTCCCCAACTTGGCTCGAATCCATATATCAGGACACACTCAACAACTCATAACGCTTTTACTCTAATGATACCACAATGGCATAGTGAGATTAAACTCATTCATCTATAAGTTTGTGAATACATAGATCATCTGGTACTGCAATCCTCTACAAATCCTGCATTTACCCCTACATCAGATGAGTCCACCCTCTTGAGCGACCCGAATTTTCAAATTTCAACACGTACCCTTCAATTACACATGAGATCTTCTAACATACACATAAGGATCATACCACTTAAGAACACTCCGCAGGAGATAACCCACCTGCTTCGCCCCAATTTAGTACTTCAGCATACCTTTCACCATCATATACATTAAACATTCATTAGTCTTCTTGAGTATAAACTCATACCGCCACATATAATGCACTACCCTTCCCAACTAAGAGACACAAAAATATTCTTCATGCTCCCATATTCGGGCTACACATCGAATCACAATAGGAATCGAACACTTAACAGTTCATCTATTATCCAGCAGACTTCTTCGTCACTACCAAGTCATATAGATACATCTCACAGTATTAACACACTCAATACATGGATATCCAACCGCCATTCCGGCTAATAAGGGCTATACTGAACATATAGGTTCAAAACACTTGCTCATACAATCAGCACCTCGGTGCTCAAGCCATCAGCAAAGATCTCGCCTCAAGTCCTCCAGACTGGCCCAACATACTCACAAAAATCACATCTCGCCCCTTGATCGGGGAATCACAAGCCATCTAGACACATATAATACTGAGAGCTTATGTGCACATACAGAAGTGTGGAGGGAATTTCAAGAGCTATATCTCAAGCTGAATCAAGTACGCACGATAAGAATTCCAAGAAGGTGAAGTTTTTCCTAAAGGTTCTGCAACCTCTCGAGGATAAGTACAGACATCTCCGTACCGATCCGTGAGACTCTACTAAACCTGCACATGACTCATGAGACCTAGCAACCTAGGCTCTGATACCAACTTGTCACGACCCAATTTCCAAACTCGATCGTGATGGCGCCTCTCGTGAAGACAAGGCCAGCCAACAGAACAACGACGCCTCTTTCAAAATTATTAAACATAGAATAGATAAATGCAACTTAATGAAAATAATAATCGATATCTACAACCCAACGCAGCCCGACCGGGGTGTCACAAGTCAGGAGCATCTAGAAGGATTTTTAATACAACTATAAAGTCTGTAATGCATAAAATAAAAACCGAAAATCAAGAGGAAGAAACTCGGTGCCGCGAACGTGGGCGGTCACCTTGCTCAGCTACTATGGTAATACCTTCAATCAGCAAATAACCTGCTACCGGGTGAACAATACCTGTAACCGCACGTGAGGTGCAGGAAGTACAGTGGGTACTCCAACTCAGTGAGTAATAAAAGTAAATAATACCTGAGCGATAAGAAAACACGTAAAGAACTCCATCATGCTATATAGGGCGGAGCAAATCTTTGAGAAAATAGTAAAACCGTGAAAATCCTTTAGAAAATATTTGGGCTTAGTTAAAACTTCCTTTGAAAATATTCTTTCCAACAGTTGAGCAAATGAATGCGAAGACAGATAGTGTAAATTAGCATATAAGTCAGCCCCTCGGGCACAACACTCCACTAACAATTAACACCAGGGTATCTGGTAAACAGAGTAAGAAGTAGCATGGATGCCAATCAAATGAGAGTGCTGAATGTCATGACACGTAGTATAAACATGAACCAATGCATGAATGCAATGAAATGCACATGACCGCTGCGGTGCGCAGCCCGATCTATTTGGGTACCCGCGCTCACTGTGGGGGTTCAGACTCAGAGGGGCTCCTACAGCCCAAGCGCAATATCAATATAACACCGCTACGACATGCAACCTGAGCCACCCGTATATCTAAATATTACCATAACACTGCTACGGCGCGCAGCCCAATCCATGCTCAGTCCAGAAATGCACATAAGCCACTTGGGCACTATTAAAATCATAGTTCTCAGCTCAAAACGTATTAAAATAGCTGAGTTTCCAGAACTGTATTAAAACCCTGGATCGAGATCAAATAATATGCAAAGTAATACGAAAACAGTGATATCAATCCCTGAAGGATTCACATAGTTGGCACGAAGCCCAAACATGGCAATCAGCCCAAATTATGATGATGACAAGTAGTTTCAGTCAAACAAGCGGTAAAAATCAACAACCGGGACGGACCAAGTCACAATCCCCAATGGTGCTCTACCCCACGCTCATTTTCGACGTGCAAGTCACCTCAATACAACACTATGATGCGGAAATATGGGGTTTCAAACCCTCAGGATATCATTTACAAGTATTACTCACCTCGAACCGTTGAAATTCTAGCCCGCGATGCTTTTGCCCCTCAAACCGGCCTCCACGCGCGTCGAATATAATCAAAATCAGAGCGAATACATCACAATATGCTAAAGGAACAATACCCAATGGAAAACAATTGAAAAATAGCAAAGATCTCGAAACTGGCAAAACCCGAGCCCTGGGCCTACTTCTCGAAAAATTATAAAATTTACATCATCGGATTCCTTATCTCTCCACGAGTCTAACCACACAAAAAATATCCAATTCCCATAACATTTCGACCCTCAATTCCATGATTCTATCCAAGAGGATTTTCTATTTTTTTCCAACAAAATTTGCAGATTAAACACCAAAACTAGTGATAGATTCAAGTTATACAACCAAAATTGAGTTAAGAATATTTACCCCGTTGTTCTCTCCAAAAAACTCCCGAAAAATCGCCTTATCCGAGCTCCATATCGTAAAAAATGGCAAATGGGACGAAGTTTGGACTTTATTCTGCTGCCCAGGTATTTGTTCTTCGCATTCGCGGTCCTCCTCTCGCGTTCGCAAAGAACAAAGTTCCAAAAATTCATTTTCTAAACTCTGCTCGGACAGCCTCTAATTTAATGGTCATAACCTTTTTACACACAACTCCAAATGACTATTATAATATATTTCTAGAAACTAGATTCAAAGAGCTACAACTTTTGTTTTTGAATCATCTCCAAATTCATTGTAGATTGAGAGATACGAGCCTCCAAAGTAAGATCTTCGCAACAGAATTGCCTCTTCTTCGCGAACGCGAGGCTCTCTTCGCGAACGCGAAGAACAAAACCCTAGAAGCCAAATCCTTCTTCGTGAACGCGAGGGGACCCTCGCAAACGTGAAGAACAATACTAGATACTAGCTTCAGCCATTGCAAAACAGCCCAAAATAATCTGAAACCACCACGAAACACACCCGAGTCCTTTGGGACCTCAACTAAACACGCCAACATATCCCATAACATTATTCAAACTTGTTCCAACCTTCAGAATGCTCAAAACAATATTAAAACACCAAATTTGCATCGGATTCAAGTCTAACAATTTCAAGAACTTCCAAATTCCATTTTTGATAAAAAACTCAACCAAACCACGTCCGAATGACATGAAATTTTGCAGACAAGTCCAAAATGACATAATGAAGCTACAACAACTCTCTGAATTCCATTCCGATCCTCGAATAAAAATCTCACTTATCAACCGAAATTCGCTAAAATACTAACTTTGCCAATTCAAGCATAATTCTACACCGGACCTTCAAAATCAATTCCGATCGCACTCCTAAGTCACAAATCATCCCCCGAAGCTAACCGAATCACCAGAAATCACATCCGAGCCCTATAGCTCATAAATCAACATCCGGTTGACTTTTCCAACTTAAGCCTTCTTTAAAGAGACTAAGTGTCTCATTTCTTATCAAAACCAATCCAAATCAACTCTAATACACCACATATCGATAACGAAACATGAAGAAGCATAAAAAGGGGGAAACGAAGCGGTAACTCATGAGACGACGGGTCGGATCGTTACAGAAAAATGGAGAGTTGAACCCTGATTTGGAGTTAAATTTAAATGAAATTTGTATATTTGGATTCATATTAAAATGGGGATTCAGGATTTGTGAGATTTGTCGAGTTCCGAGATGTGGTCTCGGGTTGACTTTTTGGGTTGAATTGAGTATTTGATTAAATATTCGACCTTTATCATTTGGATTTGATTTCTATGAAATTATTTGATGTTATTGAGTTCTTTTTGGTTAGATTCGAGATGCTCGAAGTTCGATTCGCGTTAGAAGGTATTTTTAGAATATTTATTTGGCTTGTTTGATATAAGTGTCTTGCCTAATTTTGTTGAGGAAATATTTTCCAACAAAATAATATTATTTGCTACATGCAGGGGTGATGTATATGCAAGGTGATGAGCATGCATGTTCTAGGGTTATCCATGCTCGGGGTGGATTATATGATTTCCTATGCCTTGCTGGACTTTGTGATTTTCTTACCTCATGTTTTACTTGTCTTCGATAGTAGTATGAGCACAAATTTCAATGCTAGAGACCATGCTTTAGCGTGCTTCAACTTCTTTAAAAATGATGGATTCTTTGTGAAACTACTAATGTGCTAAATTAGGTCATAACCATACATAAATCACAAATACATGTTACTCTTGAGATATTTGGATTTCATACTTATGTTGAAGATCATGTTTGAGCTTTGTTGATATACTTAAACAATGGGGTTCTTGAAGTTTATCAATTTGTTATTGGTGCAAAAACTGTGATTGTCGTTCATGTGGTGTATTTTGCTTAACCATTCTTCATACTTCCTACCTTACTTGTTGTTGATGTATACGTGCTTTGTGAGGAAGAGCGAAAAGCATGGAGGGTGATGTTGTACCATTGTTTTTACATTATCACGTGAGGATGAGAGTAAAAGTATGAAGGGTGATGCCGTGCTATTATTTTTATATTATCATGTGAGGATAAGAGTAAAAGTACGAAGAGTAATGTCGTACCATTGTTTTTATATTATCATGTGAGAAAGAGAGTAAAAGCACAAAGTGAGATACTGTGCAATTATTTTTACATTAAAATGCGAGGATGATAGTTCCTGGGGCATGAAGGGTATTTCTTTCCGGGCGAGGATGAGAGACATACATTATATTGCGTTATCTTTCCCTTGCGGATACATTTGTGCCTTTATCCTGAGTTTCTTTTGTTGAACCTATGCTTTCTATGTTGCTTGTTGTTATCACGTCTTTGCCTTCTACTTTATTTTTTATTGTTCTATCCATGCCTTCTAACTGTTTATTTTTTAACATTCATGTTTTTTTTTCTTGTTTACTATATTTACATCTATGTCTTCGCTCGTTTATCATTATTTTGTCTAAACCATCTACCTTGTTTGTTATTGCAATTTATATTCTCCTACCTTATTTTCCATAATTACTTTTGTGCCTCCTACCTTGTCTGTTACCGTTATTCATATGCTTCTGCCTTATTTATCACTGTTATCTATCTACCTTCTACTTTGTTGTTACTCTTCAAATATTTCTTCTACCTGGTTAGTACTGTTATACATATGCTTGGTGAGGCAGATATAAATGCATGAAGGGTGTTGCCATGCTAATTTATTTGACATATATGCATATATTTGGTGAGGATGCGGTAAATGTACGAAGGGTATTATCGTGCATTTTGATTGGATATCTTGAATACATTCCTCACATTATGAAGATTTGTAGGTTACTATGTTGTTTTAGTGGTTTGGGCTTTATCCTCGTGACTTGAGCTGTTAGAAGGGGAAAGGCTGTGATATTGAGGAAAACTGATTGTTATTTCTTCTCGTTAATCATTTTCTACTTCTCATATTTGTTCTTGCAATTTATTTTGTTATTTCTAGTGTTGTTTCTATTGTAAACTTAATTGAACATATTATATTAGTGAGTATCGTTTGATTTAAAAATATCGTCACTATTTTTCCGAGGTTAATCAAGATACTTACTATGCACATGGGGTCCGTTGTACTCATATTACACTTCTTCACCTTGCGTACAGATATTTGGAGAGGAGTCGCTACGGAGTTTGAGAGTCTAGCATTGAAGACGTACCAGCACTCCCGATACAAGTTACTATTTGTTCGTGGTAGATTAGGAGTTATAACTCAATTAATGTAAATTTTAAATAGATGATGTATTTTTTTCTCAAACCGAAGTTGTACTCATATTCAAATTCGCTCGTGACTTGTACTTCTAGTCTTGTGATAGTTGTATTAGACTCTTTTGTCTATTTTATTCATTAACATTGTTGGTTTCTTATCATAGTAGTGACTTATACAGTTGGGCTTACCTAGCGGATTGAGTGAGGTTTCATCATGACCTAGAGAGATATTCGTTCATAACAGACCCAAACAACATCAAACTTCTTCAAAGTATGTGGTAACTCCACCATAAAGTCCATAGTAATGAGCTCTCACTTCCACTCTGTTATCAATAACCTATTAGTCAACCAACCTGGTTTTTTATGTTCATACCTCACCTGCTAGAAATTTAAATGCCGTGAAACATACCCAATAATGTCCTTCTTCATCTTCCGCCACTAGTAATGCTGCTTCAAGTCACAATACATCTTCATGGCACTGGGATGAATAGAATAGTATAGTGTATGAGCTTCTTCAAGAATCAATTTCCACAAACCATTAACATTCGGAATACAAATCCGATCTTGAAGTGGAATAACAACATCATCTCTAATCACGACATTCTTTACACCACCTTTCTGCATTGTGACCTTCAACACCAACAAATGAGGATCATCAAACTAGAGAGCCTTGATTTGCTCAAATAAAGATGACAGCACCACAACACAAGCAAGGATCCTACTAGGATCGGAAATATCCGATCTCACAAATCTATTACCCAAGGCATGTACATCCAAAGACATTGGCCTCTCCATTTTTGATATATATTTCAAACTATCCATACTCTCTGTTTTTCTACTCAAGGCATCAGCTACCACATATGCCTTGTCCGGATGATATAATATTATGATATCATAGTCTTTCAATATTTCCAAGCACCTCTGGTGCCTTAAACAAATAATTTTTCTTGAACAAATGTTGGAGGCTCCAATGATTAGGGTAAACCTCACATGACACATATACAAATAGCGCCTCGAATCTTAAGTACGTGCACAATAGCTGCCAACTCAAAATCACGTACATGATATTTCTTCTCATGGGTCTTCATCTAACGAAACCCGTAGGCAATCACCCTACCATCCTACATCAATATTGTGCAAGCCCAATGCAAGAAGAATAATATATGATATAAGGTGTAAAGACCTATAAGATTTTGCAAATAATTCGGGTTACAAGATTAAAGAATATAATTAAGATATAATACGAGACTAGTACGAGTAGAACAAGTACATTGGAACCCGAATATGAAGGTCATGAGGGTCGGAGGTGCCTAAGTAAAGTGTCTAAGGTATAACTTTAGAAAATTGAATAAAGAAGATTAGAAAGATCATTGAAGCCCTGCATGGCCAAGATGTGTGGTCCACACAGGCTACGTCGCCCATTCCAGAAGAAAGGAGGAAGAGGATAAGGGAGTGTTCAATCTGCATGGCTAAGTTACGTGGCCCATCCCGGCTTCGTGGCCCACGTAAACTACTCACACAAACTTCTTTAGTTTAAAATAGGGGAAGTTCGGGGAGAGAGAAAGAGATGTCATTTTTGGCTAAGTTTTGGGTTCTGGAGAGAAGGTTGAGCATCCCCAACTCAAATACACTTGAAAGGTGAGTTTCATGATATTTTTATAATGAACTAAATTGATTAATGCTAGTATTAACATCTACATGGATTGAAATCCATAGGAAGTGGTCCAAATTTTTAAGAACACCAAGTGAAACCTAGTCAGGGTTTTACCTTCAAGAGGTAATTTCTCTATTGTATACTTTCATATAATTATTAATTAATTATGTGGAAGAGATTTTGTTTTAGGAAATGTTATTTGTTTGGAGTATTACGTGATTCTTGAAAATGGGTATTGTGAATTATGGTTCTTAAAAGAGGAAGATGATGAATAATGAAATTGTAATTTTCATAATTGTAATATATATATATATATATATATATATATATATATATATATATATATATAAAAAAAAATTCTTCACCAT